>JAOQGH010000032.1:77380570-77449795 GCA_025769975.1 Gallinago jamesoni
AGCCAAACGATAAAACACTCAGCTGTAGAATTTCATAAAATAAGCATTTCATAAAACTCTGGCCTCTGTTGAGCTTTTTGGTTAAACCGTAAGTGTATATATAACATGCTTTCACAATTGAGTGGACTCAAAATATTTCATTATTATATAACAAAACATTGTTTGACCAGTTTTTCTCTAAACCGCTTCAAAAACTATATTGAGAGTATTCTACAAGAGTTCGGTATCATCATTGACAATTGTTCAATTACGTCAAGCCTATGGAAAAAATAATATCTATTGAAAATTCCTACCTCACCAAGCTTATACGTATGATAAAATGTAAAACCAAACAGCTTGCTGTCCTTTCGATATGCATCAACAAAAGCTGAGAGAAATATGCCATGTCTAAATCAAACCTGAAGCAAACATACAACTGTATTATTTCTTTACTTCCAGTAACTTGTTTGCATGACTACCTGTATCAGGAAAACTTTAACATTAACATTTAATACTATGACTATCGTAACAAGCCGTTAGATTTGCAAAAACTGCATGTGTGTTTCACCGAGTGATTCATATTATGCCAGCGCAGTGGAAAAGCCATTGCATATTGAATAGCAATGGGAAATATGCCTTTCTGAAGGAGGGTTTCATTTCCCACGTCTGAAGGCCTGCTTTGGTTCTTCTTTGAGAACAAATCCATGGTATCAGCCAAAAGACACATGTAAACCAAACACCATTCCCATAAAACCGTAAAAAAGTTATGCAACTGGTGTCTTCCTATTATTTTCTCTACTAGGGAGTTGCATTTTATTTTCCAGGCTCATCTGGAGCCAAGTCGGAGGCACTGAGCAGGTGGAAACCCAGGGGGACCCGGGTGACCATCCCAGACAGGGCCATGGATAAAGCCGTAATGCCCGCGTGACTCTGCCGGGGCAGGTTTGGGTCACACACATCATCATTTTCTTAGGGCTTTAAGTGGGACTTGAAGAACGCTTCGGTTTAAAACCCAGTAACAGCATGCTATTTTAAATTACTGCCAGAAGGACAACAAACCACTCAGTTTAAAACTTCGGTTAAGGAGCTGGCTATTTTCCAACGTTTCCCATTGCCCGTGATCCAAACCTGCCTACGGATGTACATACAAAACGGTACCTTTATGGATTGTTATTCAAGCTGATGTGCTCGATACCACTATCACAGATTAAATGTCAAACCCAAATAATGCATACATTCTGTGGTTTTCTCCACTGAGCAATTTATCTTGATTTCTGAATGGATCATCTCCTCAAAAAAAAAAATAAATCAAAACCAGCCCCCTCTCGACTGTTCTACGAATTAAGAAATGAAGGCTGTTTGCATCAGTAGCAGTTAGGCCAAACCTTGATTAAATAATATTATTCCCGGAACAGCTACTGCTGACTTGCGTCCTTATAGGATAACTGGGAAGATAATACAACTTCATCACAGAGAAAAATCTGTCTAATGCAGTCACTCACTCCTGCTTTCTAACAGGTGTGCACTTAGCAGGACAGGTGTACAACAACCCTGCAAAATCCTCATTTGTGCTTGCACTAAGAAAATGAAACATTTTCATCGCTCCTCGCATTAGTCTGAAGCTACAAGTGCCAAACAGATGACTAAGCAGCCACCATTCATCTTAATTAAAGTTCATCTTCATCAAGGTACTGTCTGTGAGATATAATGCTATTTAAAACTAAGATTTGTGGCGTAGTCGCGTGGTTCCCAGAGGGAACGTCAACCCGGAGTGAGCGTGTAACCAGGAGTTAGTCCTGCCATAAAGGCAAAGACAGCAAACAAAGCAAAGCAGCAGCTCGTGACAGCAAACACAGCCAGTCTCAGAGCCGGTGCCTAAACCGCTCAGACACCATCGATGCCTTGCAAAGCCAGCTTTGCCCACAGCAATACACATGCGGCATGTTTCTTTCAAAAGCAGCTGCCTTTCCCCAATATGTATTACTCGTTTAAATGGAATTATTGCTGAATTCTTCAAAACAAATATCAGAATTTGATCCATTCTAAAGATTTTGCTAAAACTGGCATTTTTAAGCTATTTTTAGACATTTCTTCTACATTCACGTAGACTCATTCTCCAGAGAAGAGCCCACCCTACGTTCCCATGAGCAGGAAGGGAGGAAGAGACCGTGTTTCATTTTTTTGAAAGCTCTGTCTTTCATCTGCTCCATTTTAAATCTATAAATTACCTGCCTCCAACTTCAGGACTTACAAACCTTGTACTGAGAAAAGGTTTTTAGATGATCGGTTGATCCTTTTTCAGATTGAAAAATCAGCTTCAGTTTTTCAATAAAAGTTTCAGAACATCAGCTGCTTATTAAGGCAGTAACAGACAAGGGAAAAATTCTGCTTTTCCTTCTAACTTGTAAATTATATTCATTCCAGAAACCAATGAGAAGTGTGGTACAGCTGTAAACAGACCCTTTTTAAGGGACGTGGGTCGCTCAGCCCGACAGAAGTGCCCTCTGGGCTGGAGGAGCCCTCGCTGAAGCCAGTTCAGCCGCTTATTTTTCCAGCCTCAGGGAAAACGAAGACAACTGTCAGAGGAGCACTTTTCCTGGGGACTGCAGTAGCTGGAAACTCACCGGTGAGAGCTCACCCAACACCCTGACTGATTCCCACAGCTAAAAATAAAATAAGCTGAAGAGGAGAATAGGGCACGAGGGTTGAAACTCTAAAAGAAAAATAAAATAAGATAATCAGCTTAACTCTGCGTGTCCGTAAGCAGCGAGCGTCAGCAGGAAGATGACAATCAAAAAATACCCGCATCTCCAGCAGAACGTTTGGGGCTCTCAGGAGGTTTTACAGGTTCCGTTAATTAGGAATTGGAAATCGATCATGAAACTTACAGAACTGTAAGCAGCATCACCTCTGCAAAGGTGAAGGCAGGGAAAGGAAAGGAAACTGGTTGTTACTTTCCATAAATAAATAAACAAATAAAAGGAAAGCAACAGTCTTTCATTTGGGGAAGACTAATGTAAAAGACTAAAAAGCTCATTTGGTGATTACAGACTAAATTAAAAAAAAAAAACACAAACAAGCACAAACCGAACAAACAAAAACCAAAAAAAACAACAAAAAAAACCAAACCCAACCAAACAAAACCTCAAAAACACCCCAAGAACCAGCCAGAGAGATCACTGCTGTGTGCACAATTATCCCGCACAAGACGATTAGAATTTAATCAGAAAAGGAACTTTCTTCCAGAAAGGAAGCTCTGGGCCTGGG
This sequence comes from Gallinago jamesoni, assembly GCA_025769975.1. NCBI lineage: Eukaryota > Metazoa > Chordata > Aves > Charadriiformes > Scolopacidae > Gallinago > Gallinago jamesoni. Next base: position 77,383,817 of record JAOQGH010000032.1, read on the forward strand.
CAAAGCTTATAAACACAGTGCTCTGGTACCACAAGTGTTACTGAAATCGCCAAATGCCCAAATGGGGGGAAACCTGGAGGTGGAAGAAACCAGAGCCCAGGGCCAGGGTAGGAACAAGCCATGCATCCTCCCGGGTGAAGAAGGATGCCCCGCTTGCCCCCAGATTCGGCCACAAGAAAATTCCTGAAATCAGGGCACTCGGCCCAAAGCAGCCCGCGCTCTCTCCTCCCCGAACTACGCACGCGTCGGGATCTACACTTGAAGTTTGGCTCGGATTTGGTCCCTGATTTCTGGGGAGCAGCAGCAGGGACACAGCCTTCAGCAATTACTCCAAGTACCAGTCACTATTCCTTCCCACCCCCCAGCACGCAGACCTGGGGATGTAGCACCAGCTCAGCGATAACTGGAGAGCAGCGAAGGATTATTTCTAAACCACTCACATTCTTCTGCTACTCTTTTTTTTTTTTTTTTCTCCCTTTTATTTCCTTTTCTTTCATTTAGACTTCACAGACCCAGCAGTGAACCCAGTGCCTCCCAGTGAACTGGCTGCTGTTCTGAAGCTTTGGGAAGAGGAGAACGAAGGGAGAGCAGCCACCGCCAATTAAGGACCAGAAGAGAGGCATTGATGTCCCTTGTATAGCACCACAAAAATTAATATAGAGAGGAGTATTTCCTGGGCTTTCATTTCCAGAAGAGCAGAGACAGACTCAGTGCCCGTGTCAGGACAGATGTGTGTGGCACTGACCGCCCCTCACAGCCTTCCTCCGAGGGGCTACAGAGGAGCCAGAGAGGTGGTTCCTGCAGCATCTACAAGAATCCTCAAACCCGACAAATTACATTGCCACTAACTATAACTAAATTAGTCAAATGAAAGGGGTGAAGAGAGGTCGTATTTTATTACTGATTTATGCAGCAAACCCACAATTCACAGAATTATGAGTTGTAGCACATCAAAGTCATGTCACCAAATTAACGATATTGTATTGGAGCAAAATTCTCACCAACCCTTCTGAATCAGCTGTGCTGAGGATGGGAATACACAGACACTTTTCTACCCTTCGTTACATATTTAAATAAATCACGTTCTTTGGCACGCTTAGTTGATTCACATATCGAAAGACACATCACCACTTCTCCCTCACGAATTCTTAAAGGTTCTTGTGTCCAATGAAAATGCGCATTCAGAATTTAACTAAATGTAGTGGCAGTAGTAATTTAAAATTAACTACGTGCTTTAAACTTAAAAGAAAAAATTCCTTGAAGCCGGCCTTAGCTTTACCTCGGGGCCCTGGGGTGAGGAGGTGAGTCTGTGGCTGTGAGCAGGCTTCAGGGGGCTGGCAGGACCCCGACTGCCCGCTGGAAAGGCACACCTGGTGTCCAGCTCTCAGGCCACACGGCCTGGGGTTCTTCCGAGGTGCCTACAAACACCAGAACAGAGCCAGGTTGCAGCTGGCTTAGCACTGGAGGTGTCACAGACCAACCCGTGCTGCGGGGGGTTCAGCAGCTGTGCCCCAGGGAGACCCCCTCTCTGCCGCTCACCCCGACTCTCGGCGCCCCATCCCCACCCGGCCCCTCTCCGGGTCCCCCACCTCGGGGGTAACTCCACAGAGTTAGAGGGGTACAAGCAGAGTCCTTTTTGTCACGTTCAACCAAGGGATCAGTACGCAGCACCGGCCGATAGCAGCACTAATCCATACCCCTCCAAACGAGAGTTTACCGAGCACATCCCGCGAGCCCTCACCTCCTCTGATTAACTGTTCCCTGCGCTGCAATTAGCGCTGGCTAACGAGGGGCTGGTCCTTCCCCCTTGGTTTGGCGGCAGGGACGCGGAGGGGACGGGGGTTCCTCCCTGGTTTCTGGGCACTCTGCCGAGCGGCACCGAGCTCCCCCTCACCCGGCGTGGGGACAGGGACCTCCTGCTGGGGACCCCCTCCTGGATCCGGGAGCAGTAGGAAGAGGCTGGAGGCAGCAGCTCCCACAGACCGGCCTCTGCCATCGGTCCCTCTGCTGAGCGGAGAACAAGGGCGGCCTCTTATCCTTAATGCCCTCCTTTTTGTTCCCACACCACAGAGACACGCAAATCCCAAAGTGCTCAGGAGCCAGAATTAAATATTCCCCTTTCTCTGTAGCAAAATTCAATTTTTATCATCAAAATGTGTGATATCTACTAACTTTATCATCTCTTGTTAAAATAGAGCAATCGGGCTTGCATGGCAGGTTCTCTTCTGGGTAAAACTGTAGCTTATGCTTTCATTTCTGTCTCAAGTTTATTTCAATGGGTAAGGAGTCTCTAACTCCACCTCAGTATTCTTCCCCATTTTTCCAGCAGCAGAAGCGAGCCGGATGGAGCAGTAAATCCTAACCTTGTCTCTAAGCTCTGCCTTTCACTCACCAGCCTTCAACAAACCCATTAATCCTTGTCCCCGCTTCCCTCGCATCAAAAGCGCTGTTGGAATTGCTCACCATGCCTACCACAGAAAGGCTTTAATTAGCCACCCTCTCTAAGTGCCGGAATCAATTTTTTTTATTGTATAGAAGAGCTAAGATACCAACCAGCAATCAAATCTTAAAATACCTGTGCAAAGGGCTTTTACCCCTATTAGTTGCAGATAGTGATCCATCCCAGGTATCACCCTGCTCTGTGCCACGGCTTTGCCAGCTGAAGGCTCAGACTGGCAGAGAATGGGGAAAAAAGGCAAAAATGCCACGTCAATCTAGTTCACAGGTAGCAGCTACAACAACATGAGCAGACACGGTTTAAAACAGGGGAAAGTGGAGGCTCAGGGAACCCAAATCACTCTCTCATCAAACCCACGTCCCTGCTGAGTCTCTTGTAAACTGGACAAATAGTAAAATACAGCCCACCGAGCTCAATTCACAATTTTGAAGTCTTACTGAAAGCTTATCTGGGTCTGGGTTGTTTTTGTTTTTTTTTTAGGAAAATACGTATTTGAGATTAAGATGTAGATAGCCATTGCAAATTTGGTAAGAACCCACCTGAGAGGGTGGAGAGGAAACGCCTCCTGAATTTTAAAGCCTGTGGCTCAAAACCCAGGCAAAACTGCTCCAACAGTTTATCAACACAACACAACAATCAAGTTCCAGCACCTGGAACATTTCACTGTTTAATTTTCTCTTGTTTATGTAGCCTAAATTTTAAACAGCCTGGCTTAGGTCCACATTTCCCAAGACGTTATGTGCAACAGTTAAACAAATACCTTGAGAAATACCTTAAATAAATAAACTTGATGATGGCAGAAACGTCATAAATCCATTTTAAGTAAAAATCAATATACAAAGAGGAAATTTTTCATGTTGTCCTTTCATTCCCTTAGATTGCCTTGGACTGATGCTCTATAACTTCACGGGAAGGAGTTTCTTTAACGGGGACCCTCCAACTCAGACTTTGTCCTACCGAGGGCATTTTTACTCTGTTTCATGCCCCTCTGGCAGCACGGCAGGCTGACCCCCCTGGGGTGGGAGGTGAGCAGGGGCCGTCGGGATTCACCCCACTCTTCCATGGGGAAGAGCTGCCGGGAAGCACCTCCACGCTGCCCGCGGCAGGGCTGGAACACGCACAAGGGCTCTACACAGAAATGGCATGCAAGGACAACCAGCTTGTCATACACAGGAAAGTGCACAGCACCTTTCATACCCAAAGTGGTGGTCTTCGCAAAGATCAATTTTTAAAGTAGCTACACGTAAATGAGGCTGAAGACATTGTCTTCATTGTAGAAGCTTATTGATAAATAGCCTCTCCTGAATACACTGTTGTACCAAAGCTACAAAACAATTTCAAGACCAGATACTGCATTGACTAATGCACATTTAACTTTCTAATCCAGGAGAGAAAGTTTAGGACACAAACAGTATCTTTATTACCTATCTTTATCTAATTTTCCTATAGGTGGCGAGCCTGCTGGCTTTAGAAAGAGGGAGCGTCAAAGGGGGAGAAAGGGTTAAAAATTGTGCAGGACTTCAACTAGATCTCTTGATAAGTGAGACACTGATTTCCCATTCAATGGAAAAAAAAACAAAGACCGATAGTTTATGTGCTTTCCCCCACCATGATCAGGAAAGCAAAACAAACTAGAAATACTAATGACTTGCTATTCCATGGAAAAAAGTGTTTTGAGGGTTTCCAAAAGCTTATATTTCAAATCATTTCAATACAAAAATAAACACAAAGTCATTTTATCCTGAAAAAAAATAAAAAGGTTCATTTTCAAAAAAGGTAAATATTCAAGATAGAGAGAAAATTCATTTGGTAATTTCATATTTTTCAGTAAAAAACCCCATAATTTATAAAAAATTGTCAGAATATAGTTCTAAGACATCAATGCCATTTGCACCCATGAGTGCAAAACTGCATAAGAATAAAATACGCAATAAAAGTGTGCAGTGCTTATAAATATACAACTCCAATCTCCCGTAAACACTAACACTCTAATGACAAAGTGATATCGCACACACAATACTCCTCAGAGTTTCTAGACAATGATGTAGGAAAGTATTCTCATTAGGATACAGTATATTCCACCGGGAAACTTCTAACAGTAGTTAGTCTCATCACACTCCCCAAACCTCCAACCTTTACATCTTTATTGCTAGTGCTATTGACTTGCCTCTATACAAATTTGTTATGCACGTGCTTTTTTTTCATAGGAAATCGATACTCACCTCATTAAGCACAAACTCTATTCATTCCCGCCCAAGGTGTGGAACAATGCTTAACTGAAATCAATCAAATGCATTCAGTGTGCAAAGTGGAAAAATCTGCTTTTTCGTGATTTTGGCAAAGTCTAAATCAATATTTTTGGCTTAACCAATCTTGTTGCTGATTTAAGATAGGATTCTCTGGTAACATACGTTAAGATTTTTCTTGTATCTGCATCTTCTTATGTTTCCTAAACATTAGAATAATCATTCAGATTTTCCTTTCTGTGGCGCACAGAGCACAACGTCCATCAGGCATGAGGGTTCCTTGGCTCTCACCAACTACTTACACGTTGAAGTTGATATTTGTGAATTGTTTTTCCCAAAACATAGATCTCAGCCATGCAACATTCTATTCTTTTAAGAGCAAGCCACATAATATCACAGAGTTCTTTGACACACGTCATATTAGCCACCAAGCTATACACAAGGGATGGGTATGAGATCTGAGTGCTTCTGCTTTCTTCGGTATAGAAGAATACACCACACAAGGGTAAAACATTTACATTTCCAAAAAAAAACCTCCAACCCCAAAATCAAGTTTTAAAAAATGGAGATGTCCTATGCCTTCATGTCTGCAAACGACCACAGCTTAACATAAGGTATACTTACCTACTTGGTGACCTTTGCTGACATTGCATTTCTTGCCTACTTTATACTATCTAATAAAGGGGGAAAAGGCAAAAAAAAACCCACCATCAAACCTGAAAGCAAGAGAAGCATTAAAGAATATAATACCCTCATTTCATTTACATAGTTATAGAAGCAAGAGAAACTAAATTGTTTCAAAATGCATTCAAATCTGCTAAAACATGATTTTAACATAGCTATGAAGAATACATTACAGAACCAGTATTCCGGCCTTAAAAAAAAAATAATAAACCCCACACACAACTGGGGTCATTGAGTTCTGAGCTTGTAAAGCATTAAAGCCAGGATTCTGCACGGAGGCAGTTCTTGTACTCTGCTTTCATTTGACTCCAAGGCAAAAAACTAACCTCTGTTCTGAAAAGCATGCGGTTTGTATCAAAAACTTCAGGTTCACGCTTGTTTCATGGATGTGCCCAGGGAGTCGACCATGGATTTCAGAAACATTCCTGTAGAAAACTGCCAAAATTCTATGTCTTCAGAACACTTCCACTTTACCAAAAACTACACCTTTTTGGTTAAACATTTAATCAAATACGTTTGAGATGGTTTCTAGCCATTTTCAAGTAAGATGCCGTTCTACGAACATTTTCCATGAGACAGCTGTAATCCGTGAGGTTTGAGGAGGTCCCTTCTTTCCCCCTGACCATGAGCTGGTGGCAGCTCCAGCCGGCGGTGCGGGGGCTCCGTTCCACCCGTCACACCACAGCCATCAGCCCCCGGCGACTGCGGGATGCCGCAGCAGCAGCCACGGCACAGAGGGGCAGCTGAGAGGCAGCACCAGCCTCAGACCCCTGCTGAATTTGGTAAGTGAGAAAAAAAACCCTGCGGATCTGAAATCTGAGAAAAAAAACCCACTGTGACAACTTTATTCAGTTTTTCCACACATACTACTGAAATAGAAACTCTTCACAGACAGGACTTACGAAGTGACGCTACTGCAAGGCAGCACAGAATTGAAGACAATTCCAAAGCTGACATGAAAAAATGAAGAGCATTTAGAATTCCTAGTTACTAAGTTAGACATTCCATGTGTGACTTCTGCTACAAATTTCGTCTGCAGGTTCTACATCCTAGGTGTACAGAAGTGTAATTTAATGCAAATCCCTCAGAAATTATTATTGTTGCAGTGACCTTCCTGGCTGTGAAGCCTGTTAGCAGCTCAGATTCCCTTCTCACCCCAAGAAGTACAAACACCAAACCCCAAGTTCCCTGGCCAGAGCCTGACACGGTGCCATTGATTTTGAAACGCCTGTATCAACACCACCTTCTCCAATTTTACACCGTGGCTCCTTTCCCAAAGACAGAAAGGCTCAGAGAAAAGATTCCTCCGTCCCCGTGAAGATATCGCTACTGAAAGAACCCCGGAACACACTGAGAAATCCTTGGAGACACCTAAAACAGTGTATCAGGAAAAACAGCGGTGTGTATGAGTGTGTATCGACCAAAGGAAGATGAAAATCCTTCGTGTGCTGCCCCACAGCTCAGCTCCTTCTCAGCCCCCCTGAGACATGGGATAAGCTCAGCGTCCCCTGCCCTGACGCCCCCACCACAGAGCCGTGGCTGTTTCAGCTGGCATTCTGAATAACCCTTCTTCTAAAGCGCTGCTTTTCCAGAAAGAGGAAAGGCAAACTTGTTGAGGCGATGAGACGACAGAGACGTAAGGACGGGCTGCGAGCGGGCGTTGGTGCCCCATGGCGGGGCAGGAGACCCTGCTGGTGGGACCACAGCCCGCTGGAGACACACAGGGGCTGCCCGAGGAGGGACGGGGAAATGGAAGCAGCAGGCTGACACGAAGCACCCACAGGCCACAGAAGTGGTGGGTGCCAAAACCGGTGTGAGGAGCACAGAGAAACGAGTTCCGAGCAGGAGACGAGGGGAGAGACCGGGGAGGACACGCTTCACCAGCATCGGGCCACATTCTCATCTCGCTTAAACAAAGTCACCTACAGAACAGCAGCTGCTTTCACCAATTCTCTCCAGATTCCCACAGAACTGCCACCTCTCGGACACCCTGCAGAGTCCACGCCGTGTCAGCTCACCGATGGTCCCTCCAGAGCATCCTCTGCCTCACCGTCCCGCGCCCCCGGGAACGCAGCCTGCTCTGGGGGGGTAGGGTTTTCACAGGAGTAAGGGGATAAACACTGTTTTTAAAAAATAATCTTGAAGTGGCATAACAGAGCCCTGCATACCTAAAATATTCCTATAGCAATAAAAATAACAATTTATGAATTTTTTAAGTGGAATTAGAGAAATAATTTCACATAAGATTTCCCATAGCACATCCTCCTTAGCTCGCTTGCTCTCTGCTTGCTCGCCGTGAGGGAACTAGAAAGGTATGTTCTCGGGTTTGTCACCATGCTTTCATGCTCTTCCTTTTGGCTCTGTCCCTGACTTTTCTGCTCATTTTTCCCTGATGCTTTTTTTGGTTGGGTTTTTTTGGGTTTGTTTTTTTTTTTTTTTACAGAAAAGACAAACAGAGGGTTTGACCAAACAGCTCCCCAGCCCCTGTCTCCTTGGCCACCACCATCACCAGGAAAGCGTGTGACACAGCCCTCGCCCCCCTCCGCCTGCTGGGGAGGGACCGCGAGGGACGGATCCCTGCAGCTTGGTCTGCTCCAGGCAAGAGCATCCAGCGCCAGCCTAAGAGTGAAGATACCCTTCACTTCGTTCAGCTGATTTAGCATTAAACTGCACAAATAACGTTCTTAAGTCACTAGAGACCAGAGAGCTTGCTTACACTGGATAAAATTGTCCCAACAGAATTCACCTTGCTCACAAACACTGTCATTCCCCTTTCCAGGAACACCTTCAAGGACTGCTCCGAGCCCCTGAATTACCGGTGTCTGAGCTCATCAGTTCATTCCTCGCCGACAGGGAAGCACCCTGTGCTGAAGGGAGGGTACCCCACTGAGACACCCCTCTTCCTCGTCCATCGCCATGCCACCATCACCCCTCGTCCAGCGCCATGCCGCTCCTCCAGGCACTGAGCAACCTCCTCCTTTTACCTGCATTTTACTTTGATACCGGAGGCAAAACCAAAGGAGTCATACATTTAAGGAAACAGAAAGGCATCCTTCAGATACACTGAGTCAGAGGTCTCAGACAAAACCTAGTGGAATTCATTTGCGCTTTCAATTTCCCCGGAACGCAATGTAAACAGCCACAGGAACCACACAGCCAACTCCTAAATTAAATCCCACAATGAATAATTTATATTTTCAAACAAGGATTAGAAGTCCCATTCAATTGCAGAGTTTCAGGGCTGGCTTTAATAATTTACATGCTTTCCAAAGGTCAATACAATGCCCTCCTGAACAAATATCAAAACAATCCAAATATTTCCTTTGTTAAAACGGCACCGTGATTGACGTGATTGTCATAAAGCCGAACGCGTGTGCTGCGGGACACCGACAGGGAAACTCAATAATTTTCAACATAAAAGTATTTGTGGGCAATTTCTACCACATACCAAAGGAAATAAGCAAAAATAAAACTCATCATCAACAGCAAAATCCGCATAGGATATCATTTTCCCCTTTACTGAAAGTCTCGGAATTCTAGGGTGTTTCTCTTGTGTGGGAGACTGCACCGTTCCCTTCCAGCAGTCGGCACGGAGTTCCAGGACAGATGTTCCCAGTGTTTCCAGGACAGATGTTCTCAGAGTTTCCAGGGCTACCCCTGGCCTTGCAAGAATCAAATACACAGGAGGAACGCCCTGCGAAGCTCCATCACCCGGCACAGGGGACAGCTGGTGGCTTCAGGCAACCCTTTGAGCTATCCTTTTTGCAGATAAACCACCTCCCTTTGCTGTGATCCACAGCCTCTGCATTGTGCAGTCCTAATAAATATTCTCCCAGTATCTTTATCCTGAACATGCGCATCCTTGGAAAGAGGGCAAGGAATACTGTGCCTGATGAAACAGAGTGCGCTGCCCTGGGAATCTCAGTGCGATCACACGTGATCTAGATCTTAAATGCTCAGGCAGCATCAAGGTAAAATTTAATGCAAGACAAACGTCCCGTGCTGGAGACACAGTTCATAAATTAATTACACGACCTGCACTGATTTTCACTTCCTTATGAAGAAATACTACAGAAGATGGCTGCTTCCTTTGAAACAGTCATTAGACCATTTGCAAAAAGAGACTCTGGACCAGGCAATGGTTTGTGATTTTGGTGACCGGGGGTGACAGGTTTAGGAACAGCCAACATTCTCCATCGGTCTCTGCTCACTGTGGTACCCATATTAGTGGGACCACACGGATGTCATCTGAACCAATATACAAAATATCAAAGAAAAATATTTTCCAACCATACAACATAGTTTATCATTTATCCATTGTAACAGGAAAAAATAATTGCAGGACAAAAATAAAAAAGTAAATAAAACCAGGAGATGCTAAAGGTCAAGACGAGCCCAAGCCCAAATCCCAGTCAGAGGAAGGCTGCTGGCAGAACCTGCGAGGCCAAACGCTGGCCATCTCCAGCTGGACTTGAGGCTGCCTTCCAGAGGAGCAAGGAGCCCAAAGGCGTCGTGGCTGCTCCTGCCAGGGAACGGCCACTGCTGTCCCACCACAACGCCCCAGCGAGGAGCCAGCCGTCGGGGTGTCAGTGCAGCAGGGACAGACACCACCTCCAGCAGAGGGACACAGCCTGTCACCGAAACACCCGCTTGGTCTGTCGGGAGCGGGAATCCGTCACTGATCTACTGATGGCTTAGGCTGGGACAGGGAGTGGGAGGAGAGAGGAAGATTTGGAAACGTGTTTTATTGCCTCTCAAGAGATAAACAACGTTAGTTTCACCAAAGAATTAAGGCCACAATCTTCCTGTTATTTCGCTGTCTTTCAACTTTGCTTGACTTTTTCACACAGTTCTTCAGGAGAGTCCTTGCTAAATTAGCTGCCAAATTCCTACTGAACCACGTGATTCCCAAAGGCTGGAGGCACCTGCAGTTCTGCTGAGGCACCTAAACAGCCTTAGAGCTCAGAGCTGCTGCGCACCGAGGCGCTCGCTCCACGGCTGGACAAAAATGAGCCAGAGTCAAAAAAAACTTACAATAAACTGAGAAGCAAAAGTTAATCCTCATGTCCCCGCACAAAGCCCTGCCCCAGCCCCGAGCCCTGCAGAGCCCATCTGCACCCAGAGACTGGGGCTCGGGAGGAAACTCCAACATCCTCACCTCCAGAAGGTGGTCGGTAACGATGGACAAGGGTTTTGAGCACTCCCCTTTCCTTGAGCTCACTTTATTCAGTCTCACTGATGCGTCCATTAAAACTTACCCCTGAGGAGCAAGCACTTTTCAGACTAAAAGATGTCTGTACCAACACCAAGAACTAAATTACGGCAGGATCGACACTTTCGGTTATAGACAGGAAAGAAGATAAAAATCCTCCACAGAAGAACTTTTAGACATTCCATTTTGCACAAGCTTATGGTCTTCCTCAAAGGAAAAGGCGTTCTCAGTCCCCGTGCTCTTACAGGCAGCGGCAGTGTTTGACCCCCTGAGCCCCCACCACCCCGGGGTCCTCTCCCCTGGCGGGCAATCAGCAGACAGCCAGGCTGTCTATGAGCTTTATCCAGGTCCCTGCTGGGGGAGTTACTGCAACTTCTTATGAAGACAGCATCAGGCATGCTTTAGCATTTTTATTCAGAGCAACCCAATATTTACTGGGCTTATTAAGTGGTCTATAAAATGCCATGACCGACTGCAGTTTCTGAGATGCAATGAAGGGTGCCCTCTGCTATTCCTGAAATCTTCAGGAAGTTTCCCAGCTCTTGTGAATTGGCAGAACACCCTCCAAGTCAGTGGAACGATAGCAGTTTACACCTACTGAGGTTATACTAATTATTCTTTGCGGGGGAGGGCCAAAAAAAACCCAAACTGTTTTTTTTTTTTATTGTTTGGGTAAGAGTCCACTGCATCTTAAAGATATCAAGAACTCTTATGCTGTGCTCCAGCCGTGATATTCTTCTGGCTGACAAGAGTTCTTCAACCACATGAGAAGAGTGATACTGCAGTGGTTTTCAAGGGAACGAGAAGGAACAGGGTGCTTTCAGAAGCAGTCTGACCCCCAGGTGTAGGCATGAGATGGGGGTGGTGGGGCTGTGGGCACAGACATCGCTCAGGACTCTTTGGGGATCCTCTGCTGCGGGCACAGCACCAGCTCTTCCAAACCCAGGGGCTTCATCATGGAAGAGTCTGACCGCTGCCTTGAAAATGGCAAAACAGGAGGGAGATAGAGCTCAAACGCTTCTACCTAGTCCAACATTTTGTTGAAAAACTTAATTAAACATATCCTACTGGACTAGGGTTATTTTGAGCAGTCAGTCTCCTGTCTGGACTGTTTCCAGCTCAATATGCATGGCATTTGCTTAAGTAAAAACCTCTCATTTGTCAAAGGAAAGTATTTCTGTTTCAAGTGATAAGACTTTTTATTATTATTTTTAATAGAATATAATCATCAGCTTTTTTAAAAAACTGTATTACCCTATGTAGGCTGCTAGAAGAAAACGGAGGGGAAAACCTGTTCCTGCAAAGATCATTTGCCCCAGGGAAAGCTACAGAAAATTCCAAAAGATAAAATATCCTTCCAAGAGTATTCCCACCTGGGGTTTCTCCAGCTTTTCCCTCAGCTTTGAGCTGTGGCCAGTGAGGCTCCGTGAGGACAACCCATAGGTCGTCTCAGGTTAAAAGACTGGCTGAGCTCTAGCAGAAACCCTGCCAAGCAAATTCACCAGCTTTATCAAAGGGTGATATTAAAAAGAGAACTTCAAGTGTTTATATATGTAATGCCATTTCCATTTCTAATATCTTTTTCACCGATTGGCTCAGTACAATATAAGCAACAGGATCTGCTGGTGAGAGTTCATCTGACGGATGGGCGTGAAAAAAGCTCACAGACAAATTACAACCAATAAATCAAAGGAAACTGTGAATTAATCATTCTGTGCAACAAGCAACTGCACCACGGCTCGAGGCGGTGAATGTTGTCCTGGATAAAGCCCAGGGCACCGGGCAGGGAAGGCATTTATCCTGGGAGGGGGCAAGGACCGCGCAGGCACCCTGCGAGCTGCAGCACGGGAGGAACAGCGGCACCAAACACACCTCCCTTGGTGAAAAAACATCAAAACCAAGTGGGAACCAAGGACGATGCCTTGCTTGCTAGTCTCAAATTTACCGAGGAAGGGCAGGCTGCACCCATTTTTGCTCCCACCATTGCTCAAACCGCCCTCTCTTGTGGAATTTCTCCTGCCTTAACTGGAGAGGTGGGCAGAGGTGGTGCTGAGGGACACTGTTAGCGGTAGAATTGGCAGGGCTGGGTTAACGCTTGGGCTGATGGCCCGAAGGGTCTTTCCCAGCCTAAGCAATGCTCTGATTCTATGATATTCAGCACTTTCCTTCAAAGTGCACAAACTAATGCTAGTGTATTCAAGCTCTGCTGAATGCTTCCAGCCTGCAGGTGTCTGCTTCTGAAGCTCACCTCATCTTGTCTTGACTATTTCTGATGTAAACAATTTTGCCTTAATTTTGCCTTTATCTTAATCAATGCTTTCTTTTTTTTTTTTTTTTTTCCAAAAAGAGAAGAAAAAGAATACTTAGTTTTTCCATCTTCACGTATGAAAGAAGAACTGGAGCAAGAACGAAACTCAAGTACTCCAAGAGGAATTTTAATCTACCTTGCTTTTACCAAGCACTAAAAACAGCTCCAGGAGACAGAGTAACCAGCAGAGCTGCTTGTGCCAGAGTTTGTTTCACTTTCACTCACCATTAGTTTTCAAACGCAAACGCTTACCGTGAAGTGCCCGATCACTAGAAGGAAATGTCTGGAAATATACTACTAAGCGACTTTGTGTGCCTTAGAGGAGCTAAGAACTTCCAAATTTGATCCCACAATACTATTTAATGGGAAAAATATAGAAGGCAATTAGAAAACCAGAAAACATATAAAATCTGAATCAGGGAGGTTTTTTCCCCCTAGATGCTATTTTGAGGACTAGGGTGGCATTCAGATTTTTCCATGAAATATTTATGAAAACCATTTGTTTCCATACTTTGTTAAAGACCAAATTCCTCACAGCCCGTACTGCTACTGAGCTCAATTATTCATCACCATAACAACTATGCAGGATGACTTAGTAAAAAAAATATAATCTGGCCCTTGTGGTTTAGAGATAAGTGCAATTTTTATCTCAAGCTAATTTACCTGAGAACAATTTGCAAACAAATCTATTACACGCACCATCCAGTGTTCAACAGTCAAATGCAGGCGATGGTCCCACTTCAGGACTACCACCAGCACAAAACCAGTTTGCCAGTGTCATAAGAACATGGCAAACACCTGGTTGCTTATTAATACAATGAGACTTCCCAGGCTCTCCTGAAAAGAAAAAAGCAGAACTAATTCTCCTTTGAGATGCTCATTGGAGGACAGAAACAGGACGAGAAGAGCGCTGAGGAGCTAGAACCCTTTGACTCACATTAACAAGGTGACCAGCAGAAACAGTCGCTTTTTACTACACTGGCAGGAGCCACCAGAGCCTGGTTTCCACGGCTAATTCACACATCCTGGAGACACAACCATCATTTCGGTTCTTTACACTCCTTATAAAGTAAATTCAATAATGTAAACGAAGAAGAACTTTCAAAGTGGTCGACAGCTGGTACATTTTAAAGGGTATTATGTATAAGCACGGGTTGCTCACGCAGGAGATCACAAGGAAAAATTCCTTTGGAACACTGCTTTACCCTTACTGCTTCACTGGGGGAAAGGAAAGAGAAATCTGCTCCCTAAATTTCAATTTATCACGAGCTGCCTGTAATCTTTAATCTTGTGGTAACCCAGATCTCTCCTAGGCCCTCATCTTACATTAACCTCACCAGCCTTTACCAGTGTTTCAAATATTTTAACTTTCAGAAACCCCAAGACAAGATTTATGGTAAGAATCTTGCAATAAAGCGTTCCAACTCTCAGAAAACATGTTATCAAATATTCCTGCTGAGGAATAAATATGAAGACCGCTGCACCCGCTTAAGGCACTGCCCCAAGACCCCAGAAGTTCCAACAGCACTTGAAGCAAAAAAGCACTCTATTTCCTACTCGCTAAATCTTATGATCCCTTTTCATCTCCCAGGGAGGGCAAGTCACCAATTTCAGGCCATTTATCTGAAAATAAAATTGTATGTTGCTGACTTGCTTATTATCTGTACATTTTGTCCCCCGAGTCAATCACTCTGCAAGTATTTATTTCTCTCGACAGTCACTTTTGGAAAGGCCTTTGCCATCAACATGCATCTGAAATCCTCTAGGCAAAGGCTAATGGAATAAGTAAAATTCATGGATCAAGGAAGGAAACACACGCGCCGACTCTGTCGTACCCTGGCTGCCCCAGAGATCAAATCTCTGTGATATTAAACTGGCATAATGGAAATGTAACTCAATGAAGCTACACGTGATTTAAACCAGAGCATGAGAGAATCCCAAGGGCTAAGAAAAATAAGAAATAGTCCCAGTTAGTTAAAAATACATCCTCTCCATGGAAAATTGCGTGGATATTTGTTGTTGTTTTTTAAATTTTATTTCTAATCATCAACATCCAGCCCAGAACTCTGCTTCCTTACAGCGAAGGTTGCTATTAACGTCAGCAACTGGCGTTTCTGGTTGTGGACTGATTCTTTATTACTCTGCAAAATCCTATGATGCAAGGCCCATACTATTTAGGCACCACATACTCACTTTTTTATCTGATATTTCGAAACTCACTTGAGTCTACCTGCATAAAGCTTAGGAACAGACTTCAGGATTGTACTTAACCAAATGTGTTCTACTTTTTAAAAAAAGAAAAGCACAGAAAAGTTTAAGTATAAACACATCTAGGAAAACCTTCTCAAAAATTCTTTTCCAACCCTAAGAATTTAAGCGGGCAATCACGACAACAGACTCAAGGCAAATCCTAGATTTTGGGGAGCTTTATGTGTGCAATTGCTTACGGCTGCCGTGCCATCGCTGCGTTGTTCTGCCAGTCTTTATCGCATCCCTTAATTACCCTTAATTACCCAACCCTGCCTCTTTACCGTAAGGCCGTACCACCGACGGCTAATCCCCGGACACAGCCGAAGGAGAGCACCAGGGTCTCCTGGCCAGGAGCTGCCCCGAACCCCACTGAACAAACCCAGAAGGGCTCAGAACCCCGCTGAAGGGTTTCGGTTCAGGCACAACAGGTTGTCACAGCCTGTTCCCATGTGCAGAGTCACCCCCCTTCACCCCCAACACTCCTCTGCCCAAGACTCTAATAGAAAGAATAATGTACGCTATTATTGTTTCTAAAGCTAGTTATTCTAGAAGGATTAGCTCAAATTCTGACTTTTTACAATACTCTGTATTTGGGCTTGTATTTAACACAATCAGAATTCTGCCTGGTGTTCAACACGTGACATTGATTTCAACTTGAAAGTCCTATTTTTCTCTCATTAAAAAAAAAAAGAGAGAGTTCTAAATGTGTGTTACTGGGAGTGCAGGGTGTCAGCTCCCCCCATCTGAACAGCAATCTGTACTCATTTATGCTGGGAGGGAATCTTTAGAGCGCCAGGTCCCCTTTTCAGCACCACTGCTCTCCTTATGAAGCTCTCTATTTTTCCCTACTTATTTTTTTTAAGGAAATATCAATCCTTTTCAATATGTTCTCAGAATAACCAATGAAGAGTATTAAGAGGATAGAGAAAACAGAATATTTACTTTTTAAAATGGGTCTCTTGGTGCGGGTGTTCTTGCAGTCAGTTCTGACAGACTGGTTAAACCTCATGCTGCGCTTTCCACTGAATTTCTCTCTCTTTTTTTAGATTTTTTTTTTTTGTTATTTTTTAAACTTAAGCACTGTAGAAGTATTACACCAAATCTGGAAATCACCTTGAAGATGATAGAGAAAATGTTTGCAAATGAGCTGCCCCACTCGGGGAGAGCGCCCGCAAGACAAGAACTCCAGATGCAACAGAACAGATTTTTTATCCAGTCGTTACACAGACGCAGTTTTTCCCCAGAAGTATATACCCACGTTGGTTTGTGTTTTGCAGAGTCTGTGTGCCTGTACACCCCCAAACACACTCCATGCCAGACCACCCTCACTTCCACTCGCACAGCAGGCAAAGGCAGTACTTGGAGTTGTACTGGAGCTGAATTGGAGCTCTATTTTGAGCAGCTACTCATTTTAACCTGACTGCTGAGGGAAAAAGATACAGCTACTGATCTGGAAATAAATTAAAAACTAAGGAAGGGAGAAGTCACTCAAAAATCGTTTTAACGGCTGATCAGTTTTCCCATGGGTGAAATATTTAAGATGACTTCACTGGAACTCAGCCAAAATGTAAGATATTGAGCTTTTCCCTTTCGCAAGCGTAACTTTTACCCTACCCTCCTGCAAACAAGTACCAGTTTTCAGAATTCATCTATGTGTATGTTCGCAGAAGAGTTAGTATCTAGACGAGCCAGGGATTGGGCTAATGGAAGAAAAAAAAACCTAAACCAACCAATTACTTCCATGGTCTATAAAACTCAGAAATTAAATATCTTTACAGAATACTCAGCACAGACGCCAGCCTGCTCTAAACTCTCACTTATTCACAGGCTTCATGTTGTTTTTCCGAGGGAGCACTGACACATATTCCCGAGCGATAATTGATCGTTAACTGAATGACACCTCCAGTGCGTTCTCTAATCATCTCTTGGGAATATTTCCTGCTAACTTTTTAATAAGAGGAAAAGATGGTAATGTGGAAAAGTGCATAAACAAAGGAAAAAATGCAAAAATTAGTATTAGTGTTATAGTCTTTTCTGTATATTTTTCCTTGCGTATATTTAATTTGTGTTCTTCAAGAAGGGACGGGCAGACACTGAGAAGAACATTTGTTCCCATGTGAGTAGACTATAACACAGCATTTACAGCCCCTGACTCCTGCTGACTCAAGAGCTTTAGAGGCAGCGCTCTCCTGGCTCAGCAAGGGGAGGGAACATCTAAAATAAAACTTCAAAACCCTTCCTAAGTGCGTGACTCCAAATGATTGATGTGAGGACTGGTCGGTTATGGCTTTGCCCGAGCGCTCTGTGGCCCAGAGTGTCCTCTCCAGCAGAGAGCTTCCATGACCCAACAGGAGGAGCAGGGATGCTTTGCCAAACGCGTGCTGCAAAGGGGAAAACCCGCACCCTCTTAGACTTTTCCTAAACTTCACAATATAAACTAGCAGGATTTCTATTACCGCCTGTCCTACACAAGTATATTTAGGAATGGCTGGAGCTGCTGTTTTTGAAGTACCAGAAAGCTCAGCCCAGAGGCTGCTGAGCAGGATGCCAGCCGGGGGACGGCCGTGTCTCCTCCTGTCCCTCACCTCTCCAGCCCGGCTGGAGCAGCACACGGCATTGGAAAATGGGCAGGGGTTACTGAAACCAACGTAAGGATAAAGGGCAGTCTGCACCACAGAAAAGGGACTGGGGCGAAGCACAGGAATAAAAATAATAGAAGGGACTGAGTAACGCACAAACATTAGAGCATGCATGATGGGGAACTGCCAGGACCTGCAGGTGTGGTCAGCGGGTGACGAAAGGGAAGGGGAGAGGAGCAGACCAACAGAGGGCAGAGGATATATTTTGTATTTTTCATGTATATTATCTCATTGGGTCATTTCCTATTTTTTTTTATGGTTTTCAGTTGTCTTATTTCACAAGTGTGTTTGTACTGCTTTGTGTACCTTTGTTTCTATTAATAAAAAAGTATATTTCATAAGCAACAGAAGAAATATACTGGGAGCAAGAGAATCAGCAGTAAAGCAAAAAGTTTAAAAAGACTTCTGAAAACTGACTTAGGTACAAGGAAATCAATGTTTTATCGGCCAGATCACCTTCAGCTGCCACTTGTGTTTGTTGCCGCTTCTGAACGACCCCACGTCAAGAAACGCAGTCACCAAGGAACCAGGGGCTGAAGCTCCGCTGCACGCAGCCTGCACCTTATCCACAGTGTCATCTCAGCAGCGTTGAACGCCGGGGATTTAGAGGAACCTGAGAAAAGGAAGAGGAGGAGATACCAAAGCCTGCAGAAGCGCCATCGCTGAAGTTGCGGCTCACCCAGGGAAGATGTTAAGCAAGGGCAGGTTATACACAGGCAGCTTTCACAGGGGGCTGGAACAACTCAGGTGGTGCAGGTGTAACTGTGGAGAGCTCTGAAACCTCAGGGCATGGCCCTCAGAAAGCAAATGAAGTCCCAGGTTGTGTAAGAGACGGGAATAACACTGAATGGATTAAAATGCCATTATATAAATTAACGAAACTGACACTCTCAGAAAATTCTGTTTGACTTGATTACCTGATGTGTAAATGGTGAGAGCAGGAAGAGGACAGTTCCAGAGAAGGTCAGGGAGCCTGACGAGAGCTCAGAGGAGGTGCTGGCAGAGGGAGAAGGGGTCCTGCTCCCCCAGGTGTATCCATTAGGATCCATCAGGAGCAGCTGAGCCCGACCCTTGTCTCCACCCAGGAAGGAGATGGGAGCGATGCAGGTGATGGATGAACCCACCAGCAGAGATACTCTGTTGGATCTACTACTCAGAAGAAAGAACTGCTGACTGATGTAAAGGTCAAGGGCAGCCGTGGCTTCAGTGACCACAAGACTGTGAAGTTTAAGATCCTAAAAAGAGTGAGCAAGATTAACAATAGAATTAGAAACCCGGACTTGAGAAGTGATGTAGATTTACAGAAAGCTGAGCAAGCATTGAAGAAGACTAGCTCTGATGAACACGGAGCTCCTGACTTGACCTTAAACACAAAGAGAGAGCACGCAGAAGGTGAAAACAGGGACAGGCTATTTGGGAGGAACAAAAAGATGCTGCCCACACGTAGGAAAAAGCCAAAGCTGAGATGGGTTTGAAACCACCAGGATATAAAGGGTAGTAAGAATGGTGTCTCTAAGTGCCCCGGTGACAAAAGGAAAGCTGAGATGAGTGTGGCCCATCGCTGGTGGTACAGGAGGAGGAATGGCAAGGGACAAGGCTGAGACACTCACTGCTGCCTCTGCCTCAGCTTTCAGGGGTACAGCCTGTCCCCAGGCATCCGGGGTCCTCCCAGTGGAACCAGCAGGAGCGAGGCGGTACCCGCAGCTCAGGAGGGTGCCCCCCGGCTCAGGAGAGCTGCCAGCAGCACCCCAACGCCCACCTCTCATCCCATAGCTCCTGAGGCTCCTCGGGGATCAGTACTGGGGCAGAGCTGCCTTCATCACCCACAACAGGGGGACGTCAGGTTTACACATGACACCAAGCCAGGGGACAATCAGTATGACGGGGGGGCAGGAGCTGACTCTGCGAAAAGGAGAAGGGGCTGGGGGGTTCCTGGTGGAGAACAAGTGGGACATTGAGCTGTATCAGCAAGAGTTAGCTCAAAGAGACCCAGAGAAGCGATCCTTCCCTGGTGTTTGTCGCTTGTGAGATGGCATCTGGAGCAGTGTGTCCAGTTTGGTGTTTCCAGGTACAAAAAGGGTATTGACATACCCGAGTGAGTCCAGCAGAGGACCTCAGTCAGGAGAACGTGACGTGCAAGGAGAGGCTGAGGAAACTGGGTCTGTGCAGCCTGGAAAAGACGGAACTCAGAGGGAACCTCACTGCTGTCTTCAAATACCTGACAGGACAACACAGGGAAGATGGAGTGAAGCTCTTTTCAGAGCCACACGGTGATAAGAGAAGAGAGAACAAATGGAAGTGGAAACGAGTCACCAGGAGAGTTGGTTAGCTGCTGGAACAGGCGCCAGGAGAGGCTGTGGAAACTCTGTCCTTGGAGGTGTTCCAGACCAGACTCAACATGCCCTTAAGCAAATACATCTAATTAGACTTACTTTGAGCAGGTGGTTGGAGTAGGTGGTCTCTGGAGGTTTCTTCTGACCTAAATTATGTTTCTATACTTTCCAGAAAGGGTTGCAATCACTGACTTACTACTAACGAGACCAAATCCCAAAGCACAATGAGGTCTGCCTTTGCTTTTCAGTCTTCAAATATAGCAGACGATAGATAGGATCAGAGGGCTGGAGTCCCTCTGCTGTGAGGACAGTCTAAGAGAGTTGGGGGGTTCAGCCTGGAGAAGAGAAGGCTCCAGGGAGACTCAGTACCTAAGAAAAGATGCTACAGAAAAGATGGGGACAGACTTGTTGGGCCTGTTGCAATAGGACAAGGGGTAATGGTTTTAAACTTTTAGACTAACTACAAGGAGGAAATTCTTTGGTGTGAGGGTGGTGAGAGCCTGGCCCAGGTCGCCCAGGGAAGCTGTGGCTGCCCCATCCCTGGAGGGGTTCAAGGCCAGGTTGGAGGGGGCTTGGAGCAACCTGGGCTGGTGAGAGGTGTCCCTGCCCAGGGCAGGGGGTGGGAATGGGGGGGCTTTAAGGTCCCTTCCCACCCAAACTGTTGGCAACTTCTCCTTGCATCCCCTTTGCTAAAGGGGAAACCCCATTCTCACTCCTCCTCTTCCCAGTACATTCCCCCCTCAAATTTTAATCCTAGTTTCTAGGAGGGGAGATTCTCTGGCACCCACAGTCCATCCCTGCTTGAGCTCCATAAGAAATTGCTAACTTCAGAGAATTTTTTATAGGCAACTCCAGGAACACCACACAATGGAAAGCACAGTTGTACTAGAAATACTTTAGTTCAGCAAAATAACTTTTAAAAGTCTCTCCAGTAATCGGTGACACAACCTAAATAAATCAGAGCGGATTTTCTACTGTGAAACAGTTCAATCTGTAGAAAAAAGGATCACAGGCATTTCCCACTTTATTACCTTTACTGGTCTGCATGTGCCCATCTCCTGCACTGAGTTTATCATCTGAGTTTCTGCTCTGATGTTTCTATTCTAATATTTTATGGTGTTAATACACAAAAAATATATCTGAAAGCAATCCCAACATTCCCAGGGACAGTCACGGGCTACATGGTGACTCTGTATTACAGTTAAATGACACAAATATATCATCTGTAGTGATAAGCAATTCATTCAGAGCCATTTATGCTGTCCTTTAGACAGTATTCAATACACAGAACAATACCTCATTACTGAGCTTTGCAGTCGTCGTATCTTTATGCTCCTGCTGTGTCAAACAGCAAAGCATGAAAGGGTGATAATCCCAAAAGGGACGGGACAGACAGAGAGGGAGCAGCTGAGAAATACGCAGCAGTAGAATGAACTCACACACACACAGAGATTTCTGATAATTATTTGTGGCAAATGTAGCAATAAACAAATACAAAAATCAAGGGAATAGTAAATTAGTTTGTGCCTTATTGCTGATGACCATGCATATTTTCTCTACTAAGAAATTCCCTTAGTCCCTTTCTAAATTAAGTTTGCACATTTGAAAATATAATCTGATCTGTTTTATAGTACTAAATATGGCAAATTCACCATGGAATAAAGTATTATTATTGTCCTAAAACAATAGTTCAAATACATTTCATTTCTTTACTGACTAGCAGGTTTACAGAAATTTTCTAATTGAACAAATTGTAGCAGAAACAAAAAAATGCCCATTTCACAGTGTTTTCTTAGATCATTGCTTCTACATAATTACCAAGAGCTTGACAGAAGGAATGACCTATGAATAATTAGAAGGTTTTTTCAGAGTATCAACATTTCTATCATGTTATTCATTTAAGAGCATTCTGATTCCTGAAAAGAGGGGATAGAAAAATAAGAACAAGTCAATATTAGGGTTTAGTTTGATATACGAGCGTACCAGCCTGGTTTAATCCTTCATCTCAACAGCATACCAATTCCATTTCTATGCTTCTATTTCTTTACTTTCCTGATATTAATTTCATGCCTAAATTCCTAAATGTCCTTAAATTTATCAGTCTTTTAAAATCAGTAGCTGGAAAAAGACATTCAGCAATGGGGGGGGGGGAAGAAAAAGTAAGAATCACAGAAGCAAATACATGTTCAAAAATTAGATATTCCTTCAGATGGTGGTGTCTGACAATTAAGAGCAGGATCTAAAAAGTGATCTGCGCTAGGCTGCTTTTAGAGAGGTCATAATTTCAAAGTTATTTTTCTACATTTTCTATGATGGTCCCATTGCAGCAGAACAAAATCCATTTTCATTAAGAACATCGCACTTGATTCGGTGCCTTTATATTCATTACAATTTATCACCAACATTTCCCTACAACTTAAATGGACTTTCTCAGCAGGACGTCCTATCCGAATGATAGCTTGCTACAGAACTGTGTCTGAGCAATCACTGTCTCCCCTAAATCACTCAATAAAATTAAACCGGGAATAACCTGACCTGCTCCATATATTTAGAGGAAAGAGCACTGCAGGACTAAAAGTCCCCAAAGTAACCAAAACCACACTCTATTTTATTCTTGCCTCAACTGTTTTCTAAAGTAGACACATATGAGTGCTTAATAAAAATATATAATATTTTCCGGTTTGGAAGTGAAGTAGTTCCTACTCCTCTTTGTCCTTTTCCTTCAGGATGACCTCTACCAGCTCCCCTCTGGACACGATCTCTATCACACCAAAAACTGACCAAATTTAGTAAAAGACAATTCCCACTTCTGAGGATCCTCTAGTTTTGCAGCTGCACATTACAGCAGAAGTTGGTAACACGGTAGTGAATACGGAAACTACGATCTCACCTTTCTCATGTATGGGAAAAGTGGGTAAATGCACTTTGGCTTTTTCAAACCCTGATACAGCCAAGCAGTTTTCTATCAACCTATTTAATATTCCCTCCAAAAAACAAACAGACTGGGTTTTAGTCACAGAGGGGCTAGGAGAAGCCAAGACTTCAAGTAAAATATATTGGCAGCTTCCTAATATCCCACCGCTCCCCAGGCAGGGACAGAGGCCGAAGAACTGGCTCGTGGTTGTGGCACTCGTTCTCACAACAGCGGAGGGTGTGCAGGCAAAGGCAGGTCAGTGTGTCCCTTTATCGAGTGTGAAGAGATAACAGTCCATTAGAGACAGCTAGTAGAACATCTAACAGGTTTGCTGAGAAGGAATCTCCAAACGACAGGCGGTAGGATTCAAGGCGGTAAGGTGAAAGCTGAAAAGACAGGAGTACACTGTAGCCTACCCACGACAAACAATTTTCATTTGAAGTGCTATTCTAAATAGAATCCAACTAAAGTTAATGTTTTCTGTAAAAAGCAATAAACTTTTTATTGTTTCCAATTCCTTGGGCTAGTAGAGAAACAGAATCACGGAACGCTCAAAACAATTAAAATAAACTGTAATCCCTTTCGTAATTTTTCCGATGTTTGAAGAAAACAGCAGTGATTTCTTCCTCTGGAAATTCTAATGATCCCAAATGCTCCATTTCTGTTGAGCCTGCTGATGGTCAACCTCTACATTAATAAATCTTAATTTTGCTCTAGTCAAAGAGTGTTTCTTCAGAAAAGAAGAAAAACACTCAGAAGGACTCAGCTGAGATAAACACAATTGGTAATACCATTACTGAGCATGAGAACAAAGGAACACGTTGGACAAAGTCCATTATAAAGCACAGATTATACGAGAGCGAAGGACTGTCAGGGCATGTCACGCCTGAGCAGCGCCACGTTATGTGACACACGAAGAAGTCATCTTCTCTATCTTCTCCACCTCTCACTGATGCAGAGAAGAAAAAGGTCATTTCCATTTCAAATGCCTTCAGCTGCTCCCTGGAAATTTTAATGCCCATTTGGCCACCTCTCAGTCAGGTATTTCTATAAAACAGGAGAATTTGGACAATGAGGGAGAAAGAAGAAGCTGGAGATACTGACAACAAGGCCACCAACCATTCTTCTCTTCTCACTGTAATTGCTCAGCCCCAGCTGGCTGATTTCTCTGTTCCTGTTCTTATTATTTATCTCTGTCATATTTGGTATCTTTTGCATGATTTTTACATCACTACTCTCCTCTTGTGTTTTATCTTCCAGTCTCTTGAACATACTTTTAGGCTGTTCCAAAGAGTCCTCAATTTCACCCTCCCTCACTTCTAGGTCTGTTTGAAATGTTAATGCCTTTGTAATGAAATAATTTTTTGTGGCTTTGGTGTCTGCATTTTTCTTACTTTACTGAATTATTTTAGTTCTGGGGTGTATTTGAGATGAAGTTTATAGAACAAGTAAAGCAACCAAATCTGCTTTGCACTATAATTTTAATCTAGTTAAGTGTAAAATTACATCTAGAGTAAAGCCAAAGGGGGGGATGCCAAAGGGGAATGGAGATACTGGGTTTCAGAATAAGAGTTTAGGGGGAAAAATTCAGCAGGTTGAGTGCAATCGAGTGTAATAAAATAGCAGAGAGAAAACAGCAGAGAGAAACTGAAACGTGTATAATGAGATTAAAGTGTGCCCAAAGGATATGGAATGCGTAACGTACAGCAATAAAGCACGGAGTTTAAAAAGCCAATATGGCCAAAGGAAGGAAGACAGGGGAAAATCCCACACAGTCAGAAAAAGCACTGCAGCTGGAGCCTCACTGAAATTAGATATCAAAAGATTTGTGTGGTCACCTAGACCCACGGGTTTTGATAATATTTAGAACATCAAGTACAGAGAAAGAATTGAAGGAATATGACAAGAAGCTGTGACTATTAAAACTAATTAAAAAACTATCCTGCAGTGTAAGACAGCTGCACAGAAAATAGAATAAGCAAAACTCATTTCAAGGGACTGATGCAAGAAATTGGGAGGACCTTTATTTTTCCTGCCTACACACACTCTTACTGCCCTTTGGACAACAGGAGCTGAGAAATTACAGAGACATTCAGGCCAAAAGCACGTAATGCAGGAGGCCTTCATTTTGAATTAGAATTGGGGAAAAAAAAAAGATTCTGTGGACAATGGTAATTTATAACGTTTAAAAAAATACCTTTTTTAAAAAAATTTTGATTTGGGGTAGGCAAGCACAAATTTTGACTGGAAGGTGATAAAGAAAAACTCACAATGAAACCAGAGCACAAGAAACAAATGGGTAAACAGCTATAGTCCATGTGTCATTTAGATGTACTGTTTCTGCAGATAACATCGCTGTTGCAACCAGCGAGGAACTTTACAAGTAGATCTGCACCTCCCCAAAGTCATAAAATTACACTTTTGTACACTAAAACAACACAAAGAACTGCATAGTTCCTGCCACTATCATCCAGAATACCTTACAGAGTGGTGATTCAACAAAATTAATAATGAAAATTTCCCTAGGGGGGAAAAATAGGGATTTCTTACAATTCTTAAAAAATAAAAATTAAAAAATTAAAAAATAAAAAACAAGAAATGTGATTTTAGCAATACCGATCTGGAAAAGGGGGCGGTTGACAAAGAGAAAGCAAGCTAAGCTAAATTGTTAAACCCTAGATTCAAATCAGTTTTATTTCAAGCATACTCCTAGTTCTGGAGGTTACGCCTGTTCCTTATCACCGCTCAAATGATCCATTTCCGACGTGAGACTGGATTTCAAAGTCAGCTCATCACGTGGGGGCTAAGGGATGGTGGAAGCGAGGAGGGCAAGAGCAGGAGGGGGACTCCAGGCTGCAGAAGAGTGACGAAGTCCAGAACCCAGCTCCTCTGCCGTGAAACCTCGGTCTGAAGGGCTCCGAGTGACCAGGGGAGGCTGCAGCCTTCCCCTCTGCCAAATAGCTCCGTGAAAATCACAATTCTTAAAGCACGTTCAAAAATGACAGTAAGTTTTGAAGGCTTCCCCAAAAGTTATTTGGAAAGAGGAATAAAACAAACAAACAACCCCTGGGGAAACTTTCTGGGAACGTTTGAGTTTTGTCATTAGCACAGGGTGAGATTATCCAAGGTCAAACACATCTCCACCCTGCGACTCGCTCCGGCTCTGGGAGCCCTCGGAGCTGCCCGACTCTTTGCTGTGACAGAGACCCCAGACACGCTGAGGGCAAGGAGAGAAACTCGCCCAGAGCACAGACCTCACTGCTCCGTCACAGCCATCCCCGACGACAGAGTCCTGCATTAATTCAGTGGCGCCCTGGCACGGAACCGAGTCTCCTCGGAAGTCACTCTCACTAGTACTCCGTAAGTTTAAGAGTCACCGCTGTCACTGTCACCCTTTACACCCAAAAAGGGTGTTCTGCTATCAAAATCTAAACACTTGTTGGAAACAAGAACTATTTAAAAAAAAAAAATCCCAAAAATTTCTTCTTAAAGAAAATGAAGATGAAAACACAGGTTGATGCCGTGGTGACTGAGTAACCTTTAGCATTTTTACTACTGTCAAATCACATACGTTCTCTTCCGTTTCACCCAGTTCTGCTTCTATCTGAGCTGACAGAGCTTCATGCCCACATCTGCCAGAGGTATCGCTATCACGAGCTGATCCAGAAGGCGTTCTTCTCATTGCCCTATTCCAGTTGCCTGTCGTACACCCTGGATTCACATTGCCTTAAGCAGAATGTAAAGCTGATCACTGAATGGCAAAGAAAAAAAAAACCAAACCCCAAACCAGATCTTCTTACTTTGATGGTCATAGCAGGTGTGAGGCAAACGTGAAAATAGGCTTCAGAAGTCCAACATTATTTTTTTTTTCCAGTAATTATTTTGATGCAGCTTAATTTATTTCCTGAAAATGTTCATGCTAGCAAGGAGCACAAGCAAAACCTAAGCTTAAACCATTGTCAAGAACTCACTGAAGAACTCAAGACATTGTCCGCGTTATCTAATTAATTAACCCCAATGGGGAGTGGCAGGTTTAGATCCAGTTTATTTTATTTTTATAAGCAATTTTTTCAGAAAGGAAAGCAAGCTTCAGGAATTGGCGGTTATTTGATCATTATTTATTCCTCACTACTTCCCATCCCTGTCAATTCTTTGTCAGGGTTCCTCCTGCCCCTTCCCTCTGGCTCCAGAGGTGGATCCATCGGGTTTGGTGATGGCGAATGACTCGTGACCCCTCACATGCACCTGGCCATTAAAAGGAAAGCAACAGCGTTTGATGGCAAGACATCAACCAGAGCATATTTCTGCTGTCTCTTAAACAATGACAAAGGAACAGGACCTCGAAGTCTTTTGCAAAAACTACAACTAAAATATTTATTTATAAATTACAAAGGAAAAGGCAAATGGAACAGTGGCTGAATTCTACCATTAAGAAATTAATGAAACAGAGATGAATTAGGGCGTATGAATGGGGACTCAGGAGAAATTTGGGCAAAGACGAGAAAGGGTAGATTCAGGGGCAAATGCCCCATGAAGAGGTGGCCAGCAGGCTTACTGGAGAAATCAGCCAATAAAAATGAAGAGGTTCCCCAGCTGAGTCCAGAACAACCATTTGTAAGCTCAAGAGTGAAGTGTCAGATTTACAAGCTGTGTTTTCAGGAGAAGGCTGATGGCCTGGGGAGGATCCCAGCAGCGGCTGGAACAGGACTGCTGCTGCCACCCAGGGCAGACCAAAGAGATGAACGGCAGCCTGCAGGACCACCACCAAGAACCAAACTAAAAAGGCAAGACACACATATGCAGTGTCTGGAAATCGTTCCATATCCCAACAAACAGCTCAGCAAGAGAAGGAGAGCCCCCTGCTCCCACCCGTGCTGGGAACAGTCCCGCTCTCCATGGGTTTGCTGGAGAACAGCATCTGCCACTTGGTCTCTGCCCATCTGGCAGGAAGGAAAGCATGATGCCTGCCCAAATCATAGTTCTGTGTCCTGTCCCTATTCTTGTTTCCTTCTTACTTTTTTGCATGAAATTGTGGCACAAAAGCAGACGTCACTGTACACTAGAGTTTGTGGCAGAGTGGTTATTCTACTAGCCCTTAATGTGAGCAACGTTGTCCAGAAACAAGGTTTTGAAAGAATCACTGGAATCATTTCTCTTTTGTCCTGTGGTTTATGGGGAAGGTCAAATTATCATCTTTCTGGGAACCAAACAACTAGGGATTTGCTGGCTAAAGGCTACAGCCATTTAGCCATTTTAAACTAAGCTAACGTGTGCTAAACCTGGAGAGGTTTACCATTCCAAAAGGCGTACGACAGCACAAAAATATGACTCTTGGAGTGGCAGGGGGACAAGGGGGAAGGAGAGGTGTGATATTTTCATTTGCCTGGAGCCCTGCAATCATGTCCATTTATAAATCTGTTGTCAGTTCTGCTGATCAATAACTATTAGCAATAAGCACCAGTAGTCACCAGCTTGACACTGATGAATGGTATAACCAAGAATAGGAGAGAGCTCCTGATAATGGCATCTAGACTTAAAAAAAAAATAAAATCATCCATCATCCTCCTCTCTCCCACCCTTCATCCCTGGCAGCTGCTGCTCTAAGTGAGTACTGTTCCCCCCCAAGTGATGCCTAGTACTGGCTCTGTCTCCGTGCTGCACTGCAGAAATGCATCTTCCTGCACAGCTCACTCATCCATCCTTCCTCAACATTTTCTGAAACATAAGCAACAGCTTTCATTAGGTAAGTACTTCTCTTTCCCTATAAAGAATTTCAGGGGCCAGAAATAAGAAGAGAAACCTTCATCATACAGCAAAATTAGCCTTCCATGCCAAGCACTTGTCACGCCAGAGGTTGAACAATTTATTTCTGTTAATTCCTGGGAGAAGAGAAGAGTTTCTACACACACACACATATATATATATTTGCCTGTACATTTATTTTATCTATGTGAGTTCAAATAGCTTTTAACACTATGTTCCCAAGTCCACACAACACCATTGCTCACGGCTGGTGGCACGAAGCTCTGCCAGCGTGGCTGAGCCAGCAGAGCCAGGACTGCACACTGAAATATACAGTAACGGCGGTATCTACCCACCTACCACATTGTAAAATAAGGACTTTTGTTGAATTTCTCATCACTTTCAAAGCTAACGCACACTTCTTCTTAGCTCTCATCCCTCTGGATTTTACAAAGTTGCTTCACAGAGAGTTGAGGCACCCTGATAGTGGAAAATAATTCTGTACAATTTCATCTGGAACAAAACTTAAATTCTCTTTCATTCATTCAAATGGTTCCAAGCCACCAATTAAATAATATACCATTTTCACGGAATTAGCAGAATTTGATGATAATCTCTAGCTTTGTTTGAATGCCAACATTTTTCTATTCAAATGCAATTTTGTGCAAACAAACCCCTTCTGTAGCTTAAAGATTCTGATCAGGTCTCTATAAAACTGGAACTGGAGGCCCTGCCCCTAGCTGGGAAGAAATATTAATATAGAATATGCTATTTTGGTCTCACTATAGTTTGTTGGGGATTTGGGGGTGGGGTGTCAGTTTTTGTCGGTGTTTGTTTTTTGGCACGCGTTTGATTTTGTTCTTGTTTATTTTTTATTTGATCTGACTAGCATACTTTTTAAAGAGCTTAGAATGATTTTTAGGTATTTCTTTTAAGTTAGTTAAAAGGAAAGTGGCAAAAGAGACATTGATGGATAAACATAGAATTTTCTTCACCTGGCCTGGGACACTCTTCTCCAGATCACCCCTTACAAGGCAGGCAAAATGCAAACCCTATGCATTCCTGTGGGACAGAGCAATACTAGGTGTGTTCCAAGGGAACAGGAGCTGTCCCCTTCCCAAGAGCCCCAGCTGTGGGGACACACACCCCCTTCACGCTGTCCCATCTGAGTTTGCAACGCTCCCCTCCACTTTGTCTCCTGTCTGGTGGACACGCAGGAGACTCTGTCACAGCCTCTGAGATGTCCTCTGAGGACGTTGTGCCCAAGTGTCCCTCTAAAGAAGAGTTATTCCAGTTCAAATGGGCCTTATCAGCAAGGGTTAAATGTGACACATTGACAATATTCTGATTTTATAGCTGACACCCACAACCTACTGAAACCCTCCATCAGATGCACAATCATGCCCAGATAAACTCACCTCATTTCACCAGAGCAGCACGTATCTTAGTGTCCTTAAGACATATGCCAACCAACCCTAAAACTCTGCAGCTGTGTACCATTCATACTCAGGGTGGTTTTTGTCCAGTCTGCATTTTCTATCAGATCCCTTGGCTTCACGTTCCAGTGCTCTTACCCCTTTGGTCTGTGTCCCATCTGGGCAGGCACGAGCTCTCCATTCCATCCGACTGCCCCATCAGGATCTGCACTGCCAGTTGCCAAAAAAAGCTCTAACTTTGCCCTGTACGTCTGCAGCAGTACCTGCTCCTCTCTTCTGCTGTGCCGAGGACAACAGCAGCGTCACCGGCAGCTCGCAGCGTCCCCGGGAGGAAAGAAAGCCTCCCAGCAGTAAAGGTGTTCCGTTGAAAACACTTGGAAAGGGCTTTTTCTCAGCTTTTACCCTAATTACAGATAAAACCAGAACACCTATCTAGTAACAATATAACCTGGTCGCTTTCTTATTGCTTTTTCTCCCATGATAAATATCTTTGTCAGTCAAAAGACAAGATTTAGACGATAACAGTTTGCCAATGGTGTATGGCATGGTCTCACAGCAGAAGCCAAACTGGTTTCCACTTTCATTGTTCATCTCTCCTTCTGGCAAGAAGGGCAATTAAACGATCAATCGGCCTGATTCCTTGTAATACTGCCTAGACATATAACCGTGGCAGAACCTGACAGAAATTATTGCCTGCATTGCTTTCACCAGAATAAAGGGGTGTTCACTTTGCGTAACATTGCCACACTCAAAACACCTTCTTTAATTACTTTTCAAACATCATTTTTTTGATTTACCTAATCTAGAACAGAATTGTGTGGGAATATTGTCCATCTGCTAGGAACATGCCTCCCCTCAGCTTTCTTGTCTTAAGGGTACCTGCCATTTCAGTAAACAAAGTCAACAGATTATGGGAAAACGGTAAGTTTAAAATCAGAACAATTATTTTTCAATTTTACTTATCTTTTTCCCAAAACGCTTACAGAGGAATGGAAGGAAGAACTGTAAATACCACGTGGAAAACATTTCCCACATAACAGGACAGAAAAAAGGGCAGTGCAGCAGGCTGGAGGCGCCGCACTCATCAGCGCTGCAGCAGGGGCAGGGGACAGACCGTGGTACCACTTTGACAACATTCTGAGGTGAAAAAGCAGATCTTTAGCGATAGCTGAGTCACAGCAAAACCAAAAACTTGCTATCAGTCTTCTATTTTTCTGACCGTTAATTAGCAGTAGGTCGTTCCCCCCTCCCTATCTCATGCGTGTCTTGTATCTGCTCGCATTACTGCTCTCTCTTTTAACTGATTTATTCCATCTAAGGACAGTTTCCAGCAAGCATGCAAATGACTAGCTAATGGCACACTTGTTAGTGGCTTCTGTCACGCATGTTCAATTTAATAATCTTTTAGGAACCGCTCAGCTGCAGCACAGGCAGGGTCTGCAGATCCAATGCAGCCGAGGCAACGAGCTGGATGAACTAATGAGAAAATCCTTGGGAGAAAAAACAAGCTTGATATTCCTGCAGCGTGACAGAAATTCCAAATCGGAAGTGTTCCAAAGTTGTCACCGTCTGATACTGTGCGTGAGACGAGTAAAACCTCTGCCAGGTGACCCAGGCAGTGGTGTTCTCCCTGCCTCCACTGCAGGGAACAGCTTCCCATCCCCCAGCACAGGGCACTACTACATACAACCAGCAACCAAACCGGACAGACCCTGGCAGGAGTTGACTATCTGAGAACAATTCCTCCCTGGGAGGGATCAGCAGGGTGTTTGCCCTTCACAGAAACATAGAATCATTTCGGTTGGAAAAGACCCTTGGGATCATCGAGTCCAACCATCTACCCTACTCTACAAAGTCCTCCCCTACATCATATCCTTTGTGTCACACTAAACCATCTCTCACCAACTCCAACCCATTCAACTCAGTGAGCACCAAGAGTCCTTACGACCCCCCTCCGTCCCCCCTGGCTCCAATTCACCCCTCGGGAGCTGGAGTTCAGGTCAGGAGCAAAGAGCCACCATCAATGCTACGAGGGGGCAGGCAGCGTGCCTGGCTTGTATTGACAAAGACTTAAGATTTCGCTCTTTCTGAGCATCTGAAGGGAGCCCAAGCCCTACCAGCCACTTGTTCTTAGTTCTTCATGCTGCTTTTCTCACTACATTTTTCATTTATCTTAGTTGTTTACAGTTCAGACCCTTCCTACTGTTTCACTCCTTTTTAGGTGAGCATAGATACAGATCAGATATTCCATTGCCAGTGCTTGTTTTATACCTTAAGAAGAGTGAAAAAGAATATAGGATGAATAAAACAAGAAAGAAGTTGAGATGAATAAGATGAAAATTATCCTGAACCTGAACAG
Source organism: Gallinago jamesoni (assembly GCA_025769975.1). Lineage (NCBI taxonomy): Eukaryota > Metazoa > Chordata > Aves > Charadriiformes > Scolopacidae > Gallinago > Gallinago jamesoni. The sequence goes on from JAOQGH010000032.1 coordinate 77,416,398, forward strand.
AAACACTGTACAGCTCCCTTTCATATATATATATATTTTTTTTTTTAATTGACATCTTCCCTTATCTTCTCTCTTTTCAGACAGGACTGAAACCAGAAGCCCCAGAGCATCCCGAGAGAGACTTGGTGCTCAGAAAGGAGCATCCCATCTCCAGTCTGGGTTTGCAATTTGCAGTTCTGATGCCATTTAGGGCAAATTTAGGACCCTTCAATGTCTAAAACGCAGTTTACTGACCAGTTCTTCACGTTCATTTACAGAGAAAGCTGAGGAGGAATCCCAGTGGCACTCACACACATGGACGGCTGCCTCTTGCTTCAGCACAGGCAGGTGCAGTCACCAAGGGGTGCTTTGGGTACACACACCTGATCCCAAGTGAAAGGCAACCAATAACACAGACTACCTGCTTATTTATAAAGAGAAAATTCCTATCCGAGTCAGTGTTCCCCTGTCCCTGGGGCTTCCTTTTGAGTTTTGAAACAGACCGTTCCGTTAGCGGAAAAAAATTAAAATTAACTCGAAGCATTTCATGCCTAAGGCCAAATACAACTTAAAAAACAAACAAGACGACCCCCAGCACGCCACCTTCCGCTGACATCTACACTTTGGGCTCAACAGACACTCATGTCTTCAAATTCAGTTTTTCCCTTAATCTCTCATTTCTTCTTTGATTTTCCACGAAACGTTAAGGAAGTATTTTAATTGAGTTTAAGAGCTCAGGCTAACGAGCGGTTATGAATTGTGCATAAACTGCTCTTCCTGGAGACAAACCGTAAAAGAAGGTTTTCATCAGATTTTCAGTTCTGCAAGTGCCTGAGGACAGCAAGGGATGAGGAAGACAGCTCTAAAGGGAATGAAATGCATTCGCTAGTATTTTAATGCTTCTGTCTGCGAAGCCATTCCCTCCAAGGGGGACGGATCTCCCTGGCCGGCTGCCCGTGGAGCTGTGTCCCGCACCCCCCCTGAGGCACCCCCAGAGGCACCACGGAGCAGAAGGTCCTTTCTGAGCGTGCCCTGGCGTGGCTGGCAGGCTCTGCTGGGCAAACAGCCTTCAGCAGGGCACGGCTCCTCACCCAGCCTGGGGCAACACACACACACACGGGGAGCTTCTACCCTAAATCCACTTTTAAAAGTAAAAATCTTTCTTTAAAAAAAAAAATAAAATAAAATTTTAAAACTTGACTTTATACATTCTCTGGATTGTTTTGCTTCTTCTGTACTCAAGATTTCCGACAACTTTTAAAACCTAATAATTTCCTCTCTATTAAGAAATTGATAGAGGCCGGTTTTCTCAGCACAGGATGCCATCTAAGTTACGCAGCACAGAACCCAACAGGAGCAAGGTGTTGGTAAGAAAATCTATAAAAATGCTGGAGTGTTTACCAGGTGAGCTGTGTCAGCGTGTGGCCCGAGCAGGTGTGACTCCTGCCGGCAGAATTAATCACAGCATTGGATCTTAGACCATCCAAGTAAATATCATCAGGGAAGAACTCCTATTAACCGACTACAGTTTAGCCTTGAAGAAAAGGGTCGTACTGTCTTCTTAATTAGCCGTTTCTTGAGAGCAGCGTAGATAACATTCAATAAGCCTGATGTCTCCAAAAAATGATTAAAACTGCAATTATGCTACAGAACGAAAGCATTTTATTAAATACAAATCAGTTGAATTTTATCAATAATGAGGCTTCCACCTTCATTAAGCTCTTAATGCTATCACAAACCCAGGTGTAAATACTTTCCCATTCATTTTGCCTTTTATTAACAATATTACATTTTTCATTGTATGAAACAGCATGGGAAAAGAGAGGAAAAAAAAAGAAATCAAGTCAGTCACCATCTTTTCATTCAGTTGAAGTGATGAGGAAGGACAGATTATTTATCTTAATTAAGGCTCATCTGAATCAAATTACCAGGTCCTGAAAGTAATACCAAGGTTCTCCAACTTCAAGAAAAAAATTCCTTGATTTGTTAAATGATAACAGGCAAGTGACAGAAAATAATTGCGTATTTGATCATCCATATGATCACTGACACACGGTTCTCAGACTCAGCTACGACAGAGAAAAATAAAAAGCCAAAGAAAATCCAAACAAACCACAAGCAAGGGAACCAGAAAATCCCATGTTGATGCCGCAAAAGCTTTAAACTCAAGTTTAGTATTGAAGTCAAGGAGTACCGGGTACAGCCGAAAGGACCCCTTCGCTGCTTATTGTCTTCCTCCTCTGCCACCAGTTGGAAGAACTCATTGTCCCGTTGTGCTTGCCAGTCTCCCAAATCCCAGTAAGACCGAAATCAATACCGTACATGAAGTGTTTATGATAGTTCAGCAATCTAAAGAAATTCAGAAGTCATTGGGTAAGTAGTGTGCAGGAGCAGCTGTGTTTGCTGGCAGCCCCGGGCAGGCAGAGTACCGCGTTTCAGGGGTAACACCCCGTACCACGGGCAGCCAGGGGCTGTACGCACAGTCTGAAAAGCAAGGAACAGCAGATTCAAATCCCTTCTGCTATCCAAATACAGTCTTCAAGGATGATCTCGTCAAACAATAAATGTTTTCACTTAATCTGTCTGTGAGATTCCACTTTTTCTCTCCAGGTTCCAAAAAAAGAAAAAAATAAATCAATATGAACTCAAACGAGCCAAGAAAGGATGCAAAGAGATCCAAAGAAAACAGGAGAGGAGGAACCAGTGTCTCCCCTCAAATGCCTTCAGGGTGAGAGGACACAGTGGAACCAAACTTCCAAAGGCTGTGAACATTTCACAATAAGGAAATGGCTGTTTTTCATTACAAAGTTTCTGATGTACAGCGTGCCACGGTGGTTAAAATTCAAAGCAGCTCAGACTATATTCCATCCAATGCACTTGTCAGTTGTATTTCTTGGGTATGTAATTTACTTGACAGGCACAGTTTAAATGCTTTAAAATAAACCATTGTACCAAGAGCAGATGCATTCTAGTAACACAGCTTTAAGTTTTATTAGGCTTTTAAATGCAGCCAATTTGTTAGGGTAAAATCTTTAGAAATGACCCCTAAAACCTGTCAGTGGAGGAATCCATTTGCATTGCCTTTTTTCCCCCTCATTGAGCCACTCAAACCTTTTGCATTATTCATGTGCAGAGCCTCCAGTAATACATTTTTTGTACTAAAGACGACTTTCCCTGCTCCTGTGACGGTGGCCCCTCCAGCTGATGTGACTCATGGCTGGGCACTGACGGAACGCAGAGTCAGCCACAGATTCTGCTGAGCACTGCAGAAGTCAACAGGGCTGAACACGTCCCACCGTCTGTCCGTACCCACCCGTTCCATCCTCCACTGCTTCTTGCACATTAGGCGATCTTGATGTTGTGGGGTTTGGTGGGATTTTTTTTGGTTTGTTTTGGGGTGGTTGGTGGTTTTTTTTTTTAGTAAGTCACTTCAGATCTAAAACTGTATCACTCAAAACACTGTGATGAAGGTTTTCTGGCTTAGACACAAGTTGTATAAATATACTCTTAAAAAAAAAAAAGTTGCCAAGTTGGTAGCAGTCAAACACAAGTTTGATTCCTCTAGACACTACTTCAGCTACATATCCTTAAATTTTGTTCCAAGTGCATGATCAATCTACTAAGCATGTTGTAAATGGCTAATCCTATTCCACAATTAACATATTCCAAAAGGATGAGTTATGTGAAGCAGCTGATGATTGGATATTATATTACACTCATTATGGAATTGCAGATGCCAAATAGAAAGGGAAAAACGCAGTCAGTGGACTGAAATGGAAATTTTCCGTAACGATTTACTCATCTCACAACAGAGATACACAAGCAATGAGCTCAAACTTCATCCTAGGTAAACTTAAGGTTGGACACCAACTGGACAAAGATTGCAGTATTGGTTAAATCTTAGATTTCTCCAATATGTACTCCATGCTCTAAAACATAGGTCTCTTTCTTTCTCTTTCTTGACTCGTGGAGAAAGGTTTGGTAATTCCTTTCTGTTCGTCCAGCTGGATACCTGGGCAGCTCATGCATCCCCTCTGCAGCAGCACTGCCCCACGCCCCATTGGGGACGTCGTAATGGGGGACAACGCAGGCAACCCTGAGCACAGGAGGACCTGACTTTCACCCAGGAGCAGTCTGAAGCACTGACGTATACTTTCAAAACTACCTGTAAGCTTTTAACTTCAGATAAACATTTCTCCGCCTGTGTGGATACCAGACACCTATATATGGTCTATCTCTACTGTAGATATCAACCACTTTCTATCAGAGGACTCAAAGGAACCACACAAAAGTTGAGTGTCAAAGTCAAAGAAGGCTAGCGAGAAAAGCATTGGTAGATTCTGAGTTCTTGGTGTGTGTTTAGTTAGCTTTGCTAATTACAGAACGTTCTGTCTCGCGAGGGCACACTCCTTCAACTCCTTCCGTGCTGCAAGGCTCAGACACGGTACCCATCATCTCAAGGGAGTGAGACATTCGGGACACTGAGCCCAGCTTCAGATATAATAAAACCTAAACTTGATCCTAACGGTCTTTTAGAACACAACACAATCTCAGAGACTTCCAGTTTGGGTGTTTTGAGTTCTCACCCTTCCCTCAAATCTCCCTCGCCCCTCCCTCAGAGAAAGGCTTTAGTTTTGTGCAACACCAGCTGAGGAGGAACATAGCAGTGCTTCTACAGAGTGTTCTACCCATCTTCAAATACATCTAGAAATCCTGTTGTGTTTTTGTTTCCTTCTCATTCCTCCCTCTCAAGGATCAAGTTCAAATCAAAAGCCCCAAACAGTTCAAAATATGAATTAGAGGGGTTGCTCCCTCACAGTTCATCAAACCAATCAAGTACTGAAGTTCATGTACCTATGATTGATAATAACATTTTCAACAAGCAGGGAAATGAATAATTCATTTTCAATGTGATCTCTGGACTGGCGTCCCCTGGTTTTTCTCAAACTCACTACTTCAGAAGAATTACTCTGAAGAGATTTCACATGACACAAAGATTCCTTTGTACTTGTCAGAGAGTCAAGGTGGTCTCTCATCAACAACATGGCTTCAGGTTGATTTTCTTTCTCCCTTTCAAAGTCCATTTCCCACCTCTGAATACTGATTAGTACCGATATCTGCTGCATTCCTTTCTGTGACTTTCAATCTGTTTTAACAGAGTCAAACACATGCAGCTCTGTGGAGACAGTGACTGGAAACCAGTTGAGGCAGGAGTGTGCCAGATCTCCAAGATTAAAGGTACTGCACCATCCCTCAAAATTGATGCGAATAAGATGTGCTTCCTTCCTTCTCTGGAACATTTTATATACACTGGGACAGTTGACAAGAACAACTTGATATTGACTTTTTTTATTATAAATCTCTTATCATTGCAATAGAAGTGGGAAGCATGGTCAAAATAATATGTTACAGAGGGTGAATTATAGACATGAAGTTACATACTTTGAAAAGTGAAGTTCTTGGACATCAATACACACTGACATCTCAAAAACACACGTTTCTGTATTGTTTTTGTATGATCAAAAGTTGTTTTTCTCCATAAGAACTCTACTTTGGCTAGTATTCCCTCTGCTCTTTTTTTAAAAAAAAATAAAAATTTCAGAACACTTACAAGGTCTTCCAAGGTCCAGAATTATATGTTTTCTTATTAACTGTGCAGTATTTATAACTTATCACTACCAGAATGATAATATTCAGAAAAGGTGAGACCGCATTACTTGTACTTTCTATTTGGGACAGAAAACACTGAGATTGGGGGCCAGAAAATAAGGAGGAAAAGCAGGCTTGTTTTTAGCACACCATTACATGCAAATGCTTTCCAACATCCCCACCACATGGCCCAATACAAGGAGGGAAGGAATAAGGTTCTTTTGGCTTTGGGCACTGATTTCAGGGCTTTGCCTAGCACATCAAAGGAAATCCACGGCATAAAAGATTTAACCAAGAAAGTCCCCATCTCTCCTGAAATGAGCCTTTATTTTTCTTTACAAGCGTGTTATTAACTGGGAACGGTCTTAGATTTTGCGGAAGTGGGCCCACAGAAATGAAGTGGGAGACGGCTGGATGTTGAACAGGCATTATCCCTCCTGACTGGGGAGAAGAGACAGGAATGTCCATACAGCAGGTACCTTCCTTCTCTCCTGAGCTCGTGTGAGTACTGGGGAGAGCCTGCCCTGGAACATCAGCCTCTGATGGTAACACCAACAATTAAGACTTAGGAGAGTCAGCTTCATTGGCATTCTTATCTATTAGGCAGGATTTCATGCTTGTTTTCAATTATGAAACAAGTACAAACCCACACTAAAGCAATTCATAAGCCACGTTAGTCAAACCTTTTAAGGACAGTTTGGAGCAAATATCAATATGAACACAAATACCTTTTACTCCTAAACACATTTCAGTGGGGACCTTGGAATGAAAATATTGAGGAAGCCATAAGAGCAGGTTTTTCTTATGCTGTAAATCACTCTATATAAATTGATAGCACATCTTAAAACAAAGCTGAATGTTTCCAGAAGTGAAGTAAGATCACTCTACAAGTAAAAAATTAAGCATAAATACTGTCAGAGGTTTTCAATTCTCTCAGAAAAGAAACTTTAGTTCTGATATAGTCAAATTATTGCAAGTTTTTTGACTAAAGAGCCATACAGGCAATCGCTTCTATCTCACAGTCTAATGGTATGTGGGATTAGCAATATGATACTGAATTCAAAATATCCCTCACTCCGATAACTCCCATCCATTTCTCGATTTATATAGAGGAGAGAGGATGACAAACAGGGAGGGCACAGAGAAAGCGGGGGATTAATTTCAAACCTAATGAGACATTGTAAGGGAAGTATGAGAATGTGTGTGGATAAATAAGTATCAGGTACACAGAACTCATCTCTAAGGAGTTAAATACTGTCACAGCAAAGCGTGACTATGCCAGGGACCTAGGCCTCCCAAGGACTAACAAAAAGTGTAATTCTGTTATTTCTTGGGGTTTTTTTGCAGAAAATGAACACTTCCATCAACAGACAATTCTGTAGTGGTGGCACTGCAGTGAGAAGCAGCATCCCTAAGTTCTCCCTCAGCCAGTTTGTACAAGTATTCTTTACCACATACTGGATTTTTCTATTTAATTTTTTTAAGTCTATTAAATTGTATGAAAATTAAAATAAAAGGCCACAAAGTTTTCAAAATACTATAATACGAGCTATATACATAGAGTAGCAATTTGAACATATGGGCATTTATTTCTCCTGTTTTGGGAGCACTTTTGGGGAAGGTGTTCAACAGAAATCGATTTAGATTTGCAATTTTCAGAGACGCCTTCCCTGTAACAGCACAAAATAAACCACCCAGCACCTTCTGCACATTTTCAGCTGGTCTGCCTCCTGTCTGAGTGGGAAGGCGTCAGCCCCCGAGATGGAATTGGTTCCTCCAGTCCCTAAGGGGCTGCAGTGCTGTTTCCAGACGAGCGCGCCGGGGGATCCATCCCGCTGACACAGACTCCCCTGGGGACGGGAGCAGGCAGGCGGCCGCCGAGGGACACCGACCCCACCGCAGAGACAATTTCCATCACCTCGCAAAAGAAATGAATACCAGGAGTCACTACAGCCCAGAAAGACACGTCAATCACAGTTGCTCTCTCCTGCTCCCTTTTTCTGAGGGCACACTTGTTTGTTTTAGAAAGGGCCCTCGCTAACTGGCCATTCACTCCATCCAGCCTCACCCGACCAGGCAGCAGGACTGGAGTCACAGCTAAAGTCTCATTCCTTCCTCATTCGCTCACAGCTGTGAGAAAAGGGTATTTTGAGAGGCTTGGACATAAGTGCTATATGGCTTATCTAGAACAGCGAGACGGAACCAGGGCATCGAGTCTGCCCCTCATCCCACAGGCCCATTCTCAGACAAGCTGGGGCAGGGTGGGATCTCCATCCAGCCCAACGCCCTGCTCCGAGCAGGCTGCACCGTGCATCCCCTTCGGGATTTAACACTCCTCCTCTGCAGCAGACGACCACCCGGGCAGTAAAACACTTAGATGCCTTATCTGTAGCACACCCCTGGGAAGTAGGCAGAATCCAATGGGACAGGCGCATGACTCTTAAGTCCTACTGAGGTGTAACAGAAAGTCATTAACTTTATAAGAACTACTTTTTCCTCCTGTAGTAAAATATCCTCTATATGATTTACTGGTTCCAAACTTGAAGTGGTAATTTTAGCCGACAAAAATTAAATACTGTAACTCTTTTTTGTATTACTTTAGAAAGCTAACAAAATGTAACTTGGATGGGAAGGAGGGTGACAGAAGGAAATACATATATATGGAAATATTAATAATTACTAAAAAAAGCTATAGAGAGAAAATCTTTTTGATACTTCAGCTAAAGTCTGAAGTGGACTGAAAAGGACAAGCAAGAGAACATGGGCTTCATAAAACAAAGGTGGGGGGTTTGTTCTCCCTGACCTAGGAAGAATGCCGAGCACAATTAAGGGAAACATCCATGAGATTTCCCTCCATGGAATTCCAAAATTAGGAACAGGTCTGATCCTCATCTAGGTAGATGGAGGGGGAAGTCATAAGAGAGTTTCCTTCCGAGCACAGCGTGGGGAAGGCCCCCGCGCAGCAGAAGTCGTGATGAGCAGGAGGCTCTTCCAGGAGAAAACAAAGCAGCCACAGGGGGATGGAGCCACCGAAGCAAGAACTGCTGGAAGATAAAACTGAGGTGGTGGCACATTTTCTTCCACCTCCAGTGAGAAAGGGAAAAAATATATGGAGTCTGTTCTTGTAAAGAAAAGGTCCCAAACTACAACATACAAGGTTTTGTTGTAACACTGAACAGTGTTAGTTTGAACTGGTTTGAGTGTATACACAAAAATAATTAGAGGGGAAGAAAAAAAATCTACTTAAAAGAAACTTTCACTATTCCAGATTATTTCAGAAAATAATTATTGCTCTTCCGTAAAAAAAAAAAAAAAAAAAAAAAATTTTAATAACAGAAGTTTTAGGGCACACTGACTGTTTTGACCTCTCCTCAGACGGTTCAGATTTAGTCTCAGGTGACGCAATTCTTATCAAGCCAGGGTTTTTTAGCAATTTGTGGAACATTAATGGCAGAAGTAATTTCCTAACAAAATAATAAGTACCTCTTAAAATGTAATCTTCAGAAGAACAAAACCAAAGAGTTCACTGGTTTGTACTGGGGAAAGACAAACTCAACCTGCCAGGAAGGCGGCTCTGGCAGAAGAGCCACAGCCGAGAGCAGCCCCCGCTGACTTCATCTTCTGTAGCCAGGGGTCTGCACTGTAAGGGAGCGGGGTTGCCCCTCTGCGCAGGAACAGGCTGCCCAGGCAGGCACAGAGCACTGGGCAGTCAAGTCCAGCAGAAATCCAGGCAGATTTCCTGGGAAGGGAGTTACTACAGCTTCTCTTTGCAACGGCTGCCAATAGGACTATGGGGGCCGAAGCCAAGCGCCCCCCCCTGTGTCTCAGCAGCGCTCTGCTGCTCTCCCAGCACCACTGCCCCGCTGTGGGTCTCACAGCCACTTGGAGAAGGGGGACGGAGTCCAGCTTGAAGCCAGCCTTTGACATCAAACCCGGGACTCACTTGTCAGCGTTTAGCTTTTGCACCTAACAAACACTAAGTATGGAAATAGTAACCGCACTGCTCGAAACATGTACTTTATCTTCAAAGTACCTTAAAAAACCCACAACTCTCTGCATAACGGTTTTTACCACTTCTGAGTCACCTTTTAGTGCTTCCAAGGGAACGGAATCACCTTTGCTCGATGTTCTTTCCATCGCTGCAAAGGGAGAGTGGGTGGGTGGTCACTGGGTAATCTGAAGCGTTGAGAAGAATAATATGAGTATTAACAGCAGGGGTTAGGGAAGAACCTCCACCAGAATTCTTTAACATTTCTTTTCTGACAAACCAGCACTAGGAAGTACACCATGTGCAGTTACACCATGGCTAATCAAGAACTCCACTAAAAAGCCCAGGGAAACTGTGAATCCATATACCTAACAGCAGATTTTCAACCAACAAAATTCATTCACTTTTGTATTTTTCATATGATGGGAAATAGTATATTGGCAATAGGAAGGAAAATATAAACAATGTCTATGTTCAGGAATTATTCTTAAATACACTTTTTTTTTTTTAATTCTCCCCCACAGTTTTCATAACTTTTAATTGTATGTTAATAAATTGTAATCATACTGCAGAGGAAGTACAGAGTTGCTGTCTGATTGTGCCAGGATAGGCTTGGGAGGACATGGTCCACGAATATAAATACCTGGCAGGACGGAACTAAGAGAATGGAGAAAGACAGGATAGGAGGCAACACCACAAAATAAAACCATGAAATTCAATCTGAACACAACAAAACACCTTTTTACTGTGCAGGTAGTCAAACACAAGAACAGGTTGCCCAAACAGATTGCATAGTCTTCACCTGTGTAGATATTCAAAACCTGAAAGTCCTGGGCAACTTGCTATAGCTGACTCTGCTTGAATCCTGGAGATCATCTAGAGAAATACAAAAATGTAGGTTTCTAATAAAATGCATCTTCAAGTTAAGTAAACTGGAAACTGCAGGAACAGTTTCTGAGAAGTGAGTTTCATGAGAACCTGACTCTGAGCCAGTTACTGGAGATAATACTCACTCGATGCTACTGAGAAGTAGAGACAGAATATTCAAAGAACTTCTCTGCAGCCCTCAGTTAACCTGTAAGGCACCGCGATGGTGTCAATACATATTGAGATAAGTTCCCAAAAAGCAGTAACACTCAAAAAAGGGTTAGATATTTTATGTATAGTGAAAACATCTATAGCTATGTGTAAAGATATAAACACTGATCATAATAGAAACCTTCTTGAAAGGGAATACTAACTGTAGGGGACAAAGAGCAAGTACATCCTTGAGCAGGTAATTGTATAATTTCCAGTATCAAATGGATTCATTTTCTCTGAAAGGCTGCTACTGGTTACTACGTGTATTCTGAGCAAAGATGGATAATCCTACACTCATCGTGGGTTATCCTCCTAACTGAGAGCATTCATCTGGACTTACAGCTGCAGGAGGGAATGGTTTGTCCAGTGCAGAGAACAGAACCATGCCTATGCCAGTATGCATTTAAGTGACTGAAAAGGCAGTTTTAGCAGAGGCAACTCCAGTATCAGTCTCGGTCCTCCTCCCTTCCAGTATCAGTCCTCTATCGTGCAGTTATCGTGCAAACACATCACACATTTGTGCAGAACAGAACGTGCAAGGTCTTTGTTAACCCCAACAGTTAACACCAGCATATTTACATTTGCACTTGGGGATGTCTGATCCAAAATACTAAACATAAAGATCAAAAAATCAGAAGCTTACATATAATGGTTTCTCTCAAGTCTTTCAATACTGAAAATCAAGCGTGGTAAGTACATATTAAGTATTTAATATTTTTAGTTTCCCCTTTATCACCTTAGATGGAGTCGACCACAGCAGTGCCAGCCTATCTGCACACATTTATTACAGGGAACCCAGCAATCTGCCCTTGCTACCAGCAATACCAGAACACTCCACCAGCACGAAGCCATGCCAGGGCACTGGCCAGGACAGGCTGGGCTTGCCGGTCAGTTCTCAAGGAGGGACCCTTTCATAGAAAAATTTTAAGATTTTCAGCTGGAAAGTATTAGGGCAATTTTGACTGATGAAAACATTGGAAAGCTTTATTTGCATTCTGCAGTGAATGAAAACAGGTGCCAAGACTGAGTGTTAACACAGACACACTCAGTGTCCTTGGCCAGGCACCCACGGACTGAAGCATGGGGAGGTCTGCACTTGCCCTCTACATCCTTCATCTCTGGTTCCGAAAGGGGCGAGGGATGCCTTACAGGAAACCACTGATGATGTTATCTCATTTGGATCATCTTTAAAAACAACAACTAAAAAAAGCCCTGCAAATGTATTAAGTTCCTAAATGAGGAACAAAGTAACTAAAACCAAAAAATTAAAGATGATTTTATCACTGTAAGTGGATTTGAGCAGCTACTATAGGAATGTATCACAAGCATTATTTAATAGTACAGAAATATTAATAAAATGGGGGGGTGGGATTTTTTTTCCTTGAAGAGTGCTGTAAATAAGCAGCAGCTTCCCCACAGCTGAGAAAGAAGAATTGAGCATGAATTATTTATACTGTCTGGAATAGATTTACATTCTTTCAGACATTCTGTGAGTTTTGCAGTCAAGATGCAATCTTTCAATAATTCAGATGTCATCAGAAAAGAATAAGAAGTCTTGTTTGGAAACATCACAGTAAACAAGTTTAAAGTGTTGAAAATATACAATGCAAGGACAAAACAAAGTTATTGTTCAGTTGGCATTTGAATTAAATTGTTTATATTATTAGGCTGACTATGAGCTACAAAATAATGGAGTTTAAAACTAAGTTGTCCTATGGAGAAGTAGGATGAACTAAAACTATTTATGTTTATAAGTGACGGAGGAGAAGTTCTGAAGGTGTTAATACTGAAAGATAGAGTGCACAAGAACAGCCAACGAATATCACCAAGTTTATGTAGATTAGCCTCGAGATTTTAACTCTGACCAGTCCAAGGGACTTTGTTTGAAATTTGGTGCTTTTTTTAAAGCTAAGGGAAGTTAAGTTTTAAATGGTAATTGTAAACCCTGGGTATATAAAATAATTTACAGTTTTCACCTAATAAATAGTAGTAGCTTTTCCCAACTTGTTAATTCCTGATCATACTTTTTCTATTTCCAGTAATTCTTCATATTCCCAGGACAACTGTGGCTACAGCCAGAACCTTGAGGTAGAACTGCACCATATTTTCCTTACAAGGAGCTTATTAAGCTGTCTTAGGCAGCTCAGTCTCTAAAGACAACGCATTATACTGCAGAAACAGCGACCTGGAACAAGATCGCTCTAAACCAAAAATGCAAGATAATCAGACACAGATGTTCTCCCTGCCCAGTACTGCACAGGACTCATTCCTCCAGTTTTATTATCAAGTATAGAAACCTTTAGTGGCTTTCTTGGTTGAGCTTGCATTCCTCTCAAACCCTTACAAAAGGGTCATTCCTCCTGCCTGGCATCACCCCGTCCATCCTCCCCGGCAGCTGGCAGAACTGGGACCGCGGCGATGGGCCCAGCCTACAAAGTGGCCATCCCAAGATGGAGCACTGAGAAGTGGCCACTATTGCCATCAGATGGGTTTGCTTTGGGTTACACTTCTGTCCCTGCACACCAGGCTCTGTTCAGTTTCACATCTGTTAGCTCATAGATTTAAATCTTTTTTTTTTCTTCCTACAATAAACTGGCTTCCACTGCTGTAAATACAATAAAAGCAAAGTCTACACAGCATGTAGCAATTACATCCAGTAGTTTGGGTTGGTTTTTTTCCCCCCTTTTGTAGAAAAAAATGTGAATTGAAATAAGGTAAAATAAGTTACCACACAGTCCCCAGGCGTACGGAGTGCTAAATGGGAACATTAACTGAATACTGACAGCCTGAGTAAATATTCATTATATGGTGTCACAACAGCTTCTGTAGCACAGTAGTGGAGAGATACATGCTAATATCATCTTAAGACACTTGTAACCTCCTGCTGATGTGGCAGATTCGATGAGCAGGTGTGGAGAGCAGTTATTAGGAGCCTATGCCTTGAGATGGTAATCACAGCAAAGGACATCTGCTTTTCTTCAGGAAAAATTTGGGTTAAAAGTATGGAGGAAAAAAAAAAAGTAATTAAGGGTCCATGTAACACTACTCCAAGACAGAATACGGAATGATTTCACAAGTTTTTCCAGAGACAACAGTTTCTTTCAACATCAAAAGTTTCTTAAGGAAAAGCAAAGATGCACTCTCAGAAACACATGCCGTGTCCCTCTGCTGCCCTGGCTGCTCTTGTCAACACATCCTCCTGCTAGAAGTGTATGAACTTCAATTTAGTCAAACACCTCAAGGCATCTTCCTGCACCAGGAACTCGGCTAGATTTTGCTTAAAGTACAGGGCCAAATAGTGCACCACATCACACCCTATTGGAACATTCCCCCCATTTAGACCTTGAAAAATTCTGAAGTGCCTACACCTGACCACCTCCTCTGGTTGAGGACAGTTCTAGGTTGCTGCTGCAGTTATGGCTGAGGTTTCTTTTGCCAGAATCTTCACATTTTATTGCTTTAAAGTTATTTTTCCCCTAACCAGGCAGATTCAGGGAAAAAAAAAAAAAACTAAAGAAGAAACCCAACAATTATTTGGAAGTATTTTCTGGATTTGGCACCCTCTCCCCTCAAACAAATTTTGAAGAATTGTCCCCTCATTAGCACAAAACAAAGCCAAGCAAACCAAAAAGCCTTTGAAGTTTTAGTGTTCAGTAACACTCAAAGCCCAAGCAAGAAACCCCAACCTTTTCTTAAAATTTCCACTGCAAATAAGAAGTTTATTCAACATCTGCTACTATATTTTCATCATAATATTTCAGTGATATCCAGGAACTACTGCCTGCCACGAGACAGACCCTTCCCCAAGCCCAGCACTGCTTGTATCAGCTTAGATACGGCAAACAAGTTAAAACCTGCATTGCTCAAAACAGCTCCTGGAGTTACAGCTGTTTGGCTTTCTGATTGCCCAGGATAAAAAAAAAAAAAAAAAAAAAAAAGGTTTTGCATTTCTCAAATAAAGAGTAAATACTTGGGGGTTTGTTCTGCTGGTGAGCATCACTTACAAAAGGAAACTCCCAATTAATACAGCGAACCTATCAGGAGATTATGCTTCTCCAAAATACCAATTAGTTGCACTCCACAGCAATGCCAACAGCCACATTTTCTGGAGTTAAAAGATTTTAGCTCTAACGGCATACTTTTCCTGTGCTATTGCATATTACTTTCCCTCACAGATTCAGACGCAGAAAACATACACAATTTCATTTAAAATAAACAGCCAAACAAAACTATTTCCACGTCCAATCTGAAATACATCACTTGCACTTTCCACAAGAGCCTCATCCGAGAGCGTGGTCACCAAGAAAACAATCTGAAGTACCTAAAGTCACACCTCCAGCGGGAGAACAGAGACCTAGGGTCAGCTCACAGATCAATGTAAGGGGCAAAACACAGGGGGAGGGGGAACGAAGGGCCAGGGAACAAAGCCGATGTGTGAAAAACATTTTATAGTCACCAAAAGCAAAAGAAATACATTAGAAACAGTAGCTAAATTCTGTAGTCAACAGGAGCACTCTTAAAGCTTCAATCCTTACTTAACCAAATCGCACCAGAAGCTTCCCCACTAAAATCCCCACCGAGTCCCTCATACCTCCAGACCTGTTTACAGCCCATTTCTCCCATCCTTTGGGAGAAACACCAAACTTGGGATTTGTGTTTGTACTGACACCAATCACAGGAGTAACCCCTAAACCCAACACCAGCTCAAGCGCACACTTGCTCCATTTCTTCAGATACCCGAGGCAAAGAAAGCAAACGGCTGGCAGGTCTTACAAAAGCATTCCAAAAAACAAACAGTTCTCACACAATACATAAGAGTAAATATATAAGCATATATTAAATCAATGTAAGATAATGCAATAGCAGAGTTTAAAAAAAGCAGTCTTTGTACAAGGCAACATATGCTAATAAACACAGGCAAAACTACAGCAAACAAAACAGCAGTTACTTCTTGCTTCCATTTCTTACCTTGTTTAAGGGAGCAGTCCGAAGATTCCCTGAGCGTTTTGGCTCTCTAATTTTTTCTTCTCATTTTCTTTTCTAAATTATTTTCTAATTCCAGTAAAAACAGAATTTGTTCCTAGGTGTACCAATTCCCTTTCATTTCTGTCTTTCAAATAACACTACAAAGACCAGAGATCTCAAAGAGAAATTTGGTAAAGCCAGATAGGTAACCAAAGTTCTCTACCTCTGTGAATTAGATAGGTAAACTGCTCCAGGTGCTCTGCTCCAGGTGTTTCAGATTAACAGTGAGGGAATCAGCTGCATTATCTAATTAGGGTTTTTTGAATCCACTTTGTTAACACTGACCATGCCCAAACACCTGTTCTGAGATTCCCTGTAGTGCTGGGGGGGGGAGGAGGGAGGAGGGAGGAGGGAGGAGGGAGTGTAAGGCCCCATTTCTCCACTGGCTACACCATGGTTTTACCCCCAAAACCACCTGCTGCTGCTGAAAACCCCCAGAGGAGTCTGGCAAGGCAGGACATTCACACCTGTCCTGTGCAAACACCCCCATCACGTCACAAGCGTGTTTGTGGGAGAGTTCCACAAACCATTTTCCTCTTGAATGGCTCCAAACTTTTCTGCACTTTTTGTTGAGCAGAAACCAAGCTGGCGTGGAACTTCCTGGCAAAGTGGTTTGGGTGACAGCACCTCTCGGGAAGAGGCAGCCTTTGTAAAACTACACTGTGTGACAGAGGGAACGCCATTCTTGCCAGATATAGGAATAGTTGTTATTTTCCAGTATGGCTGGAAACAGAAGCATTATGTCTATTAGCTTTATAAACAATAAGCTTCATCTGTCCACGACAGGAACCAGAAAGATGAAACGGGTAATTTTTGCATTGCTGTGTATAGGACAGTTGTCTCAGTAAGAAAGAGGCGTGCGATGGAGATTTACTGACTCTGGGACTTACTCAAATAAGGCTTGTCCTCACCTTTGGGTGCAAAAACACTTTCCACAGCAAAACAAAATGGGCTACAGATAAACAACAACAATTTCTACATGTCCTGAGAGCAACAGAACAGGCCTGTGGTGGAAGATGATTTTTCCTTTGCACGTGGTGAACAATCAACACAAGCAGCCCTAACACCGGTGCCTCCGTGGGGTGCGGGGGAAGCTGCCAGCAGCTTCTCACAGGCTCCCCCACAGCCCCCGCCACCAAAACCCAGCCACACCAGCCCAGGACAGCAGCAACCACTCATTATTCATTATAAACCAACAGATAAAAACCACCTAAACAGACAGTGTCCTTGCCATCCCTTTTTAAGCAAGCCAACTCTCAGGATATTTTGAGAGAAGGAGGTTTCCGTTGGCCTACTTAGAAATTAATCTACAGACACGGAAACTCAGGCCTCTGGAGCAGAAGATGAACCCCAGACCCACGACACAATTTTTGCATATGATTTTGAGAAGGGAGGATGCCAACGGCAGTGGATCTTTCTTCAGCCTGATGCGCAGCTGCTGGGGTTTGAAGTCTTTTTAACACCTTGCTTGAGATAAAGAGGAAAAATGGCCTAGCTGAAGATTTTTTTCATGCTTTTGGAGTATAGAGCTACTTAGATTGCTTAAAAATCTCATAGCCTTTTTCTAATACAGATACGTTAATTAGAAATGACAGTCGGCCTCTTCTTACAAGCAGGCACATCTTTGTGACCCGTTCCTCTCTTTGTGCTTTCCTGGAGAATGGAGATTAATCCAAGAGAAGTTTGTCCACCAGTAACAGCACAAGGCTCTTTGAAACACTCTAAATGTAGCTGATAATCACAGACAGGAAAAAACTTCTGCTGGTAAAAGAAAAACTTGAAGCCGATAATGTTACTGAAATATTTACTGTGACCTTTGGTAATGTCAAAGGCATAATAATCAAATCTGTGAGCAGCTGATAAGGAGAGTGAGAAGGCTGGGGATCTCTGCCATGATGTCTCTTTCTCCTAGAGAAAAGGTAGAAACTTCTCCTAGAAAGGCAGAAACTATCTCAACACCACGGCATGACCTATGGAAGGGTCCTGCTCCTTGCTTGCCTTGTGGGCAGTGTACAGATGCCTGCTCACATTTACTCAGCCCTCAGCATTTGTAGAGTTTAGCGACTTTAACAACCAACAGTGTCTTTAATATAAAGCCTCACAAACCCACCATCTCCCCCCTCCATTTTTTTTGGGGGGGGGAGGGCTTTATCCCAGTGAGAAGGACCTGTTTGTCTTAATAGATGTCAGAAACTTCCTCTCCTGGTCTCCTCCTCCCTGTACAAACTAACTGCATTTCAAACCCAGAAGAACATTTCTGATGGAACTCCAGCCTTTGAGGGAGTCCTTCCACAGAACTCTCATTATGTGATCTGAGAGCAATAAAAACACAACCTGAAGAGAAAAGCAGACATGGAAAAGAATTTCGTTCCAGATTTCATGCACACTTTGGTGGGGGCAGGAGAGGAGACTTGGAAATCTGGTTACACACGTGGGAGCACTTGGGAGCATCCAAAAATAACAGAAACATAGAAAAATTAATCTTAAAATTCACAAACCCACTAATTTACATTGACTAATGGAGACCTTTATGAAGTAGAAAAAAACAGCAGACAGGGAAGAATTAGTTTTTGGAATATTTTTGGAGCTTAGCTCTTCTTTTGGAAGAATTAGCTTTGGACACAGAAGTGACTGCATTTATTGAAAATTTACACAAAAATTAAAAAAAAAAAAAAAATTAAAAAATCCCACATGCATCGTAGCATATACCATGCAAAAAATAACCTCAGAAAACACTGTCTCCTCCTCATAGCAGTCCTTAGATTCCTCAGAGGCCAACCTGTTGGCTGAAGCTCCAGTGAAATACTGGTGCATCACTTGTCAGACATGCTGCTTATGGGAGAGAACAGCAAAATGACCTCATTTCAAAGAATGAAAAACAACACACACCTGAGTAATCCCAGTCATTTGCATAGGGGTGGAGTTTCTCCCCCTGACCTGCACACAGGTGCAAACCCTGAGATCTGACCCAAAATCCGATGGACAAGTGGAAGAAGAGAGCTAAACCGATACGACAGACCTTTGGTGAGGAAAACAGCCGCAGTACGTGTTTGCTGCAGGAAACAGCTGAAAGGAACTAAAGGAGAGCACAGGTTCACCCTGAATTTAATGATGGTTACTCTAGGCCCCCCTCCCACACAGCACTGCCCCACCGCACCCGAAGGACACGCTCTCTGCGTTTCTTTGCCTTTACAGACAAACTTCAAATAGCAAAGGCTTCAAGCCACATGGTTAAAGGAGAGCAGAGAAAACTCTCCCGACCTTCCTCTCAGTTTTTGTCACTGGATGATGGTGGATTGTAACTGCTGTCAGGTGGGTGCAGTGTTATTCCAAAGGGGTGACTCCCTTTGCTGAGCTGTGCCTGTCGGGCACCCACGCGCGCCGAGAACATTAAAAACAAGAAGACTAAGAACGGACCCAAATTACCAACTGCACATACGTGCAAAGCCAGAAGAGCATCTCTGTGAGTAGGAAGAAGCAACAGCTGGGGACTCCACGGGGTCTGGCCCCGCTGAGACAAAACCGAGGAGTCAATGGGGTGGCAGCCCGTTGGACCACAGGAGGGGAAGGTGACGTCCCTCCTCTCTCTGTTTCTCAGTGTAAACGCTGGTTTAGCAGGTGCACAAGGGCTACCACAGCCCAGAGCCCCGCAGCCAGCAGGTTCATGAGCCCCAGAGCAGCTTCGTGGCTCAGAGCAGCGTCTGCTGCGTGATGCGGGATAAAGATTGTAAACTTGTTTTCATTAATAATACAACAATTCAGTTAACAAGTATGGTTTTCAGGAAGTCATAGGTAACAAAAAATAACATTTTTCCAGGGAAAAACCACCTAAACCTTGGCACCAGCAGCCACTGCCAAATGAAATCTAAAACTGTCCCTGTTAACAGTATTTTGTAATTTGGTGTCAAACGTAAAGTAGCTTTATCTTTATTAACATTTCCATTAGCATTTAAGATGCACAAGAATTCTAAATGTAAGACTTAATTCCTTTGTTCTTTAGTTGGCCCCAGACGCCAGACAGCTTAATGTAAAATTGTAATCTGTGGGGTTTTCCCCATTTTTTTCATTTGACAATTCTTCTTTTATAAGGGTCATAAAGGCAACGGTCTGTAAAATCCATTTCAAGTTTTCTTGCTCAGTTGTACTAATCTTGGTATCTTTTGCTTTTTATAAGAGCCTGGTGTCTTTCTTTTTTTTCAATTAGAATTCTCTGAATGATTCCTCATGATGTGGAAAGTCTTCATCTCTTCAAGGAATCTGATTCAGTTAACCTAAAGTGACCTCAATTTTGTACACAATAGAAATAATTTGTTTTCTTTACCTCTACCTTTTAACACAGTCTTGCTTAGATGATCTTCTCCGGTAACCTCAGTAAGAACTTAAAAAGAGGATTTAGGTAAAACATTATAGGAACAGAAAAGCTAATTGAAATTTCAATAAAAAAATTAATTGCCACATCCCACTACAATAAGGAGGTCAAATCATCCTCTTACGCTCACCGTGCAGATTGTCAGAAGTACACTGGTGCAGAAGACAGAGCAGCGGTGGTGCCATCGACCCCACACTCCTGCAGTGGGGAGGAGGGCAGTCCTGTTCCAGTGGCAGCACAGCGAGCGCCTCCAGCACCACCCCATCACTCTCACAGCATTTTCATCTGCTTTTACAGTCGTACGAGATGGAATCCCGGGATGCTTCTGATCGTGAACTTTGACCAAATTAAGGATGCTCTGGAAAACTCCCTGGAAGTTTTTCCTGTATTTCCACAGCTTTTAGACACAGCGCGATGGGTCCTTTCTCCCTGTCCGTGGTTTCTCCCACTAAAATACCTACCTGATTCCCACAGAGGAGCTTTTTGGGAATATCCTCACACTGCTTATTGTTTTTCCCAACCCAAACTAATGCCAAGCTCATGGTAGCTTCATACCCTTGACACACTTAAATCTGTCCCCCGATGCTCCTGGCCAGCCCAGCACCGCTGGCTGCCGCTCTCGGGATTCATGAGGGACACTGACCTGTTTTTTTACATAGCAGTTATAGCAGCGATGGAAATCCAGCCTCACCCCTCCTTTATACTAGTGATGTAGTACAGTAGGAATGTCAGACATCCAGGTGATGGATCTCCCCTGGCTGGACCAGTTACCTTCACTTTGTGCTAATCACAGAGCCCTACCTTTCACGCTTGTGAGGCAGGGGAGAACCGCTGTGTAACCAGTAACTTTTCACCCAGGAATAAAATTTCTCCTGGATGGTTTACTTACATCAAACTTGCTGAAGGCATGTTTTTGTGAAAAAGGTTTTGTTAAGGACTTTTCTATCCAATTTTGATATCTGGACAGAATGACAACAAGCACACTAATATGTTTTCCCAAAAGGTTAGAAGAATCTTTGCCTACAGACTGGCACTTCACCTGGGTGGTCTCTGCCCATTGCTAAACTCCAGTTTGGTTTCAAACAGAGAAGAAAAAAAACTTTCTAAAATTATACTCAAATTCTTATGCTATCTCTGAAGAGGTGCTCTGATATATTATCCTAGGACTAAAAAACACTACCTTAAATCACTGAGCTCAAAAACATACCAACTTTATTCTACACCATTGTTTTATCACTTTACATGGCTTCCTTCATTGCAGGGGGGCTGCCCTGGATGATCTTTAAAGGTCCCTTCCAATCCAAATTATTCCATGATTCCATGATGTATTTATTTTTTTCCTGGAAATATTGCATCTATAAAAGGTACATCTTGAATTAGCTTGATAAATGTTTGGGTTTAGAACATCTGCCTTCGTTTCCTTTTTCACTGTATGTAAATTAGGATGTTAATGTTTCTCTGGACATGTTTGACTCGTACAGCTAGAAAGCATTTAAAGGTGGCAGTACCTGTAACTCTTCCTTGCAGGGATTGTTGAGAGCACTGCCTACTCCCAGGTACCATGAATGCATCACGAGTGGAGTTTCGTGTCCTTCCACTATTCCCATTTCCTTTTAGAATCATAAGGAACTGGCAAATATGGACCGCATGCAGAAAGCACCTTAATGATTCAGATTAAGTTAACAGAAACTTGATCAGAAACAGAACTGCTTCCAAAATTTATACTAAGCACCTGCCTATGCTTTTAGTGACTTAGAAACTTTGCCTAAGCACCTTTGCAATTTGGGCTGTGCCCAGAATGTGGCGTAAATCAAGGGTGGTCTAGAAATATCCTCTTGAAAATTACTGCACCTCCCTTGGCATGCACAGGCGCGTTAAGCCCAAGTGAGTACTTTCAAACTCTATGAATTAGAGACTCAGTATTCACCTGCTACATGGAAAATCACACATAGTCCCTAAAGCCAACAGTAAAGATTGGGGTCAGATAAAGGACAGTCTCAGTACTCAGGAAGAGCTAATTAAGAAAAGATTTCCTTTGTTCTTCTCAAAGCAAGTCTTAGGTGTTAGAAAAGTCATGGGTTAAGCTAAATGGCACTGAACATTGAGTTAAATGGTACGGAAATTGGCAGGTGTCACTCCCAGACTCACACCCAAGGCTGACTGGATCAGGAGCTAATTGCCCGCTGTACCAGCATTGGACGGGGAGGGCACAGAGGTGTCCCCGAGCCACACGGCAAAGGCACAAGCCTCAGGGCTAGTGGGTGCTCATCTCAGTAACAGAGGGAACCGGGGATAACCAGGTGATGCTGGTGCAAATACTCCAAACAATCTTTCCTGCTCTTTTTTCTTCCCTTGCTTCACCAGGATGCAAAGACAGACCTCTTCACCTCAGTCTGTATTGGGAAGCAGCATGGAGTGCCGAAAAGGCAACGGCTCTTGCTGCATTCCCTCATGTTTGGGGAAAAGGCATTTAGAACATATTTTTTTTAAAGAAAAAAAAATAGGTCTGAATCAAACTCAGCATTGGTTTCTCTTCCTACTATTAACAAAGTGCAAATTTGGATAACCTTCAGTTATTTTAAGTATTATTTTAAGCCATCCTCCACAGCTAATAAACCCATTTCAAGAAAAGAGGTATGGAATTAAACTTAGACTTTAACTACACTGCCCCAGGAGGGAAATCTGCCTCCCGCATACAGAGCACGTTAATATCATCACTGACCTAGAAGAAAGGAATTTATACATTCCCAGATACTGAGAGCACGAATGCTGGGCCATTGCTGAGTTCAGACGGAGCAGAAGCAGAGCAAGGCAGAAAATCACAATTGAAATTTTGAATTTAGAGACTCAGAGAAGCAATGAATAGGCCATATCAGGGAAGGTGAAGAAGGTAAGGAAACTAGAAGGGATGTATTAGAAGACTTTCTTTAATTGTATCATAAAAGAACTTAAATCTGGTTACGATTACAGTGTGACAAGAATCAAGAATGGCTTTAGTAAAGTCACCGTTACACTACGCTGTTTCAAAAAGGCAAAATTGTGTCCTAAGCATCACAGCTTCTAGGGTTACAGAAAAAAAACAGTGTTTGCATTTTGGTTTGTCTTGTAGGCAGGGAGGGCCGGTGAGTACCAGCTGTAAGCTCTATTGCAAAGGATGTTATTCACCACTGGAGACAGCGGGAGCTGATTCACTTCTCTTTTGCCTGATCACGCTCAGAAAGCCGGAACCTTTAAGCAACTGTTTATTTATACTTATTTTGTGGTTGGACTCGATGATCTCTGAGGTCCCTTCCAACCACCACAATTCTGTGATTCTGTGATTCTGTGATTTTTTTCAGAACTGTCCCACGTGTAAATACTTACCCTTAAAGAATATACATAGAAAAGTTGCCTTAGAGGTAAGAAGACAAAGTGAGAATATGAAATAGATTTCCAGTCCCGTTATATTAAAAACCTGACCATTTTTTGCAAGTATCTCTGCCAGTTCAATGGAACAGTAGCATACTACACTACTGAGTGCAATCAATGGTTTTTGCTGACACAGATATTTAAATTATGCATTACAGAAACGTAGTCAATTTCGGAAGATCTTTATATTTGTATTCTCAATTCATAATTATTTCAACAGTTCCATGTGTCTTGGCTGGATCAATGGAAGGGCAGAGGATACATCAGACCCCTGATAACGCATGAGTATGGGTGGCCTTGAACAAGGGGCACCAGCCCGGGGCAAGAGAAGCCTGGAAGATAGATCCTCGTGGTCTGTGCCTTCCACCCACCAGCAGGTGACGGTTGCAGCCCTGCACACCCACCCGCACAGCCCCTGTCAGTCCAACACGGGGCACCCGGGCTGCTTTGCTGCCATATTCTAAATTGCAAAGAAACATCAACATAAGAATCCAGTCCAACAAAACACAAAGAGAAGGCTGTATTATTTTTTAAACTAGTTCTTCAGAGTGCCAACACTTACTGTGATTTCAGATAATCTATCAGATCCTACTTTTTACCTAGAAATGTTGGACCAGAACTCGGTAACAAAAAAAAGGATAGTGAAACATGTCTTACTTCCAGGATACTTGTAAACATTTTGATTACTTGTTCCATTAGAAACCCTGTTGAAAGTTAAGAGTTGCAGGTGCTTTGGCAGTCTGTTCTTAGAATTAGCAACATGGAAAAGAGAATGAAACCCCCCACGCTGAAAAGAACAGTCCACTTAGAACTGTGCACAGGAGCTGAGGTTGGGTTTCTTTGAAAAAAATTACTTCACACTTGTCATAGAGCTTTTATCTATATCCTTTCAGTTCACTGACACCTTAATACAGAAGACCTACACAGGATTTCAAACTAAATGTATGGTTATTTATTTGAATCAGCTGAACTTTTGTCCTATAACCAATACAGGGATTAAAAAATATATAATGCATTCAGAAGAAATTTGGTGAAAGCAATGTCAAATTTAAAATCTCTTATATTTACCAGTACCAAAACAGTATATTATGTACTTAACCCAATTATTACTGTCTTGGACAGTTACAGAAAAAATATCATTATTTTTAGCTGAAGATATATTGATAAATATCACTTACTGAAAGGACAAAATAAAAAGCAGCACTGAATATGAATATCTAGTAATGACTAATTCTTAACAGGCTTTGTTAAGCATTGAGATGTTCATTAAATTTCTTGCAAATCACTTTGATTCAGATACCAGAATGAAAGTATTCTTTCTTAAAAAGAGAATTTTCCAACTTTGCCTGAAGGCCAGGGGGACAAGAGAGGCATATGAAATCAACCCAGCAGATTCCTGTTGCTATTAAATTATGTTCTGATTTCATAATAAATAATGTCTCTGTTCTTATTAAAATTTCATCCTTAACAACTTTGGCACTGTAGAAGTTATTAAAACTTTTCAAGTATAAGGAAATGTAGGGCACTGCCATGTAGAGCTGGTTTCATTTTCCTGCAAAGCTATTTCACTTTTTTTTTTTTTTTAACTTTTCCCCAGTATCTCCGACTGTTCTGCAGGAACAGGGTCCCAGAAGATGCTTTTATATTGCTCCTTGGCAGTCTTTTTGAGAGTCAAGTTTCTTGTCCTGCAATGGATTACAACCATCTCACAGTTATTGTTCTCTATTTTCTTTTTTTCCCCATGGTGAGACTCTAAGAAAAGGAAGAGAATAAAAAATGCTAAAATACTATTTGACTATGTCAGAAAGAGTAATGTAAGGCACCAAATGTGCTGGGCAACCACGGAAGGGCATCCACATGCCATTGTACCAGAGTTTTGGGACAGTTCAACAACAAGATACGCTCTACCCCAAACCTGTTTCCCTGGTGGAAACAGCAACGCTATGTATGAAAGATGGGGCAGAGCATAAGCCATCCCATGAACAGAAATAACAATCCAGAGGCAGAGGAAAGCAACCCAATTCAGGTTTCATTAAGACCCAGAGTCAGGTGACAGAAGAGACACACCACGGGAAATGTAATGGTCCTGCAATGTGTCACTCGTCTTCACCAAAGGACTCAGAGCCCACCTCTTGGGAAATGTCCCTTATCGCCACCTTCCCCTCACCCCACCTTCCAGACCTGATCATAAGGGATTTACTAGGTTTTATTCTGGAGTAGACGACCTTCAGAGCTTTCTTATTGAAAAGGCACTATGTAGGAAGTGATATATGGAATCATAGAATTGCCGAGGTTGGAAGGGACCTTTCAGATCATCAAGTCCAACCATCAACCCAGCACTGACAAACCCACCGCTGACCCACGTCACTAAGCAACATGCAGGAAGGAGTGCACAGCCTAAGAATTTGGGTGTACGGCCGCGAATATAAAGCCACCAGTAAGAGTCTGAATGAGACAGTTTATATACCTATACTTATATTTATCAAAAAAAAAACCAACAAACAATAATCAAGCTTTGTTAAGTTATTTAGAAGTTAACAGATAACAGGCTGCTGTGCTTGTACCTGGTTAGCACACTCCAATCAGTGCTCACAGCCCCATCAGCAAGAACAAGCCCCAGGGAGTTTGAGCCATCCCCATGTAAAGCACACAACACTAGGGAGAAAGCATGGCCAAAAATTCTCCATCATCACCTTCATCACTAATCATCTTCACTGCTTCCTCCCCTGTGCTGGAGAGTGCCCTGGAGGACGACCACAAGGGAGTTTTCCCTTCCCCTTCTCTTTCTGATTTGCTTTAATCCTACCCCAAAACTACCTTCCACTGTTCCAAGGTATGTCATTGGCTACAGATCCCACCATGTAATCTTTCCTCACGTGAACCTGCCTCAATACTCTCTGTGAAACAACAACATTGACAAATAGGTACCATAGTATTTATTTGGTTGGGGCATTTTATTTTGAGCACTTTTTATCACCCTAATCTGAAATAAGAGAGTAATAATGTCAGAGTGTCATTGCTTTACCTGTCTGCAAGTAAGTTGAATATAAACTCAAATATTTTCAATCTGATGTGACTTCCAAGCAGTAGGAGGCTTCTTTTAGCTGCCCCCTCCCCCTGCGAGCTGCCACGACAATTGCTTTGGTATGTTTCTGCTTTCCTTATGATGACAGAAGGAGCTGAGCCTGCCCTGAGGCACAAGTCTGCCTTTGAACAGCAAACACTCGAGTCTGTCCATCCATCCACACACACTCTCCAGTACCTTGGCCATTGCTGGTTTGCAGGCCAGATTGTACAAAATCAGTTCCCTTCGCCCCAATAGGGTTTACTTTATATAGCACTAAACAATATTCAATGATGAATTAACTGACCAGAAATTCCAGTTTCTGGAGCTGGGTGAGGGTGTCTTTCCACCGTCCAGCATCGCCAAGTTCCAGATGTCGCTGCTGTAACACCTGTGCATCATGTGGCATGCCCAAAAATCTCCAGGTAACAGAAAAGACAGCGTTTCTCAACTGCTGAGTTGTTCAATGCACTAATAACACAATGACCTTTGCATATCTTTCGGTGCCAGACGTTTTTCTAAACCATCTGAGTTAAAGCCATGACATGAAAACCACGAAGCTGCCCGTCACGAGCACTGGAAGCAGACAGGACTTAGCACCACATTCAGCAGAAGCTGGTTATTAGGCCTCCTTGGTCTGATTTTGCTGCCACTTCATCGTCTGCTACTGAGACCCCAAATGTGCTCCCGCTTCAGGAACATCCTCAGACCCCAACACCACCTCTTGGGCGGAATATCACAAGACCCTTATGACCCTAACAGGTCTTTACTCATTTTTTATTCTTATTCTATCATAGTGAGATAGGATTGCATATGTAAGTCAGGCTTATAGTCACTTGTAAAAAGAAAAAGAGAAGCCGTATGGCAGCTTGAAAGAAAGTCAATGCAGTAAAACTGTGCGTTTGCTGGGTTCAATTTCCATTCATTTTTCCAGCTTAGGTGGATCAAAATTAGGGAAGTGCCCCTTCTGTAAGCACCAAGCTTTCAGAAGAGGATTCAAATCTTACCATAAAATGTTCATGAGTAAAGGTGCCTCTTCACTCTCTACATCTCTTTCCTTTGCTTTTACATTAGTCTACTTTTGCACCTCACCTTCCCTTCCCTGAGACCTTAAATCTATTTAAAGATTTATGTAATCTCTTCTGGATTTCTGAAGAAATACTGATGTGAGTTTTGATGCCATCTACTTGTTAGAAGAAGAAATGCATTAAATAATAAAGCATGAGTAGATAACGGGCAGAAAAAATATAAAGAAGGTTAATGTAGATTTTCCAGGAAAGCATGAGGGTCTGAGAATGGCAGTGGCCTTTTTGTAAGGGGAAGTCACTATTTCCATCATTGCCTTCATTTCTAACATTTGCGTCTGTTTCAAGTTTGTCATTTCTCAAGGACTTTGTTCATATATATATATGCAAGTAGTAAAGCAACTTTATTCCTGCATCAAAACCATAATAAGTGAGGAGCAAACATCTGGATATCTGCTGACTGACTCGCTGCCGTGGTCATCCCATCCCCATTTCCAGTGCATTGACCACTGCGCTGACTGGGAGACAGCTCACACACAAACTCACTTTGCATTTAAATTACAAAAGAGAAAGAAATCTGCCTGGCAGCTGAGTATCTAGCATTCATACAATATTTTTGATCCATTTTCTCAGTTGCTGACTGACACCAGAGGTAACACCACCACAAACCCAGACAGCAGGATGACTGGGAATTGTTCTGTTTTGCCACAATTAAGCTTCCTCAGTATTGAAGTTTTCCATACAGGCCCACACATTGGTGGCAAATTTACGACATTCCTTTCACACATCTATGTTGATGGTTTTCAACTTTATGGATATTTAATTTATCATAAAGATATTCCAAAAAGTCAAACCTTGTAAATACTGAAGACTTGCACAAACCAAATACAAATGCCAAAGACATAAACCCACCCGACACAGAAGCAGCCCCAGAGACAAGCGACAGCTTCTCCTGACCCAGAACCTTCTTTGCTTTTGCTTCCCAAATGGTAAGCGTCCTAGTGATAAATTCTAATCTCTTAGAATTTAAACTAACACTTGCCTTGTATAAAACCCATGCTTACATTTATTACTACTGCTAAAGCTACTGAAACCAATATTGAACGAACCTAGTATGTATTCATTTTTGAGTTCTCAAAAAATGGCTATATATGCAGACTTTATATGGGAGTGCCAATAAAGAAGCTCTAAAATAATGAATAGATATATGAAAAATTAAGAAGGTTATATTCTTTCAACTTTTCTTTCTCTGATGTATCAAACTCTTTTTTTTTGTCACGGGCACACAGTTGTGAATTGAATATGACATCTAAAGCCATAAGAGCTTTCATTTCTCTTTTCTGGCAAAACCCCAGGTTTTGTTCTCTAAGTGAAAGATTCCTTTCACCATTGTAGGTTTTGGATCCGTTCCTGTGCGTTTGAATGACCTGCTTCTTTGTCTGGAAAAACATATCCCCTGAATCTCAGGCAAAAAATTATTTGGTTTCGATACAGCAGTGAAGCCATCCAGGAGGCAGCGTCACTGGGTACGAGCAATGCCCTTTTCCACATCAGAAAGAAGTGCAGTAGGAAAGTCGAGCCACCAATCAAAACCAGACATAAAATACATTAGAGAATGCCACCTCATTTTTGTTATGTTAAGGTTTGTGATTTTACGTACTGCTTACTCATTATTCCCAGTATGTTTTTAAGTACATCAGGCTAACTCAATCAGGAATGGTTCCAGCTTACCGGTAAGACATCCATAAAAATTCATTAAGAAATAAACGGCTATATCTACGTGTAACATCTTCAAGATTCATTAGGACGATGAGATGTTAAAAATACAAAGACAACCATTAAAGTGAAAAGCGTAGCCTTAGTCTGTATCTCTGCAGTCTGACAAAAATTTCAATAGTCAGCTACTGACTAATAAAACCCGTTTCCCCCCCCTTTCCTCCCATGCCTGCTAAAGCATACACCACCCGCAAAGGCCCCACTCCCGGTCTCCAACAGGACTCCAAAGGCTGGACCGGGATTTCATCAATTTGCTTCTAACTGATGTCATACGGTCCTCTGCTTCAAAGGACTCTGGAACTGTGACCTCTGATATGTAGAGCCGCTCCATGCCCTTAAGAGGCTTTGCAGGCCTTTAGATGCCAGATCCAGATGTGGGACTGGACTAAGAACAGGCAGATGCCAGGATTGTAACCAACTCGCCCACGGGAGCTCTGAGCGCCAAGGGCCCGATTCCGGCAGCTGTCAGCTGTGCCAGGCTAACAACAACAGCCTAAAAACCACTGGAAACAAAATGTATCAGAGCATTACACGTGATTGTTGAATAGCATTAGAACAACTAGCTTAACTGCAGATAGGTGTTTCTGTTCACCACGCAAAAAACTTAGTTTAAACAAGTGAAAAAATAGTAAACCAGGACCTTCAGGCCACGACAGCATTTCCCCCCGTACTGTACATGTGTTCACACGCAGGCACCTGTCTGCAGATACACTGGAACATCCCCACACTGCAGGTGGCTGGAAAAGACTTCTCAAAGATGAGCCAATGGTTAGTGATTTGTGAGGTATTTTTTCAAAGGCAGGAAGGAGCCATGCAACACCACAGTCATTTCCAAACAGAAATGCCAGTCTGCCGTAAGTGAGACTTAAGTCTCCCCATAAGTGAGGGGTTTTGTTCTTTTTTGGTTTTTGTAAGACGTAGCCGTGTCTGTGTCACACAGCACACACTGCTACACGGACACTGCCAGCGGCTTGGCTTTACATACACGGGGCTGCCTCCATTTCTCTCCAGTGCTTCTCCCGAGGACCTTACTCAGATTAAAGCTTGTCTCAAAACGTGATCGGCTTCACCAGACATTGAAATGTGAGGGATCAAAGAGGAGAATGTGACCAGATCTCAAACTCTTCAACAAACTCCGCGCTCACCGAGGCAACAACCAAACCCTGCTGTTTCAGAGAAGCTCACCTGCTCTGTCCTGGGAGAGCAGTGGCCGGCACACACCATCCTCTTCCCTCTGGAACACGCTGCACCTCATTAGTCATTCTGGGCCAAATCTTTAGACATTTTCAGCATCTGCTAATTAGCCCAAGAGCTGTTAACAGCAGTAGGCACTATAAAGCCTCAGCACATCCATAAAACATGAAATGAAAAGCCAGTACTGCAGTTTATCATTGCAGTGTGACATTTTGTCATTCAGTATTTTCTTGCTTATTCTTGTACTTTTTGCTGATTATTTTATGCACCATTTTATTTTTATTTTAACTCTTTAACCAAATGTTCCACCGTTTCCAAAACCCCACATCCACAGAAGGAGGGGAGGGAAGTGCTAACATGAAGCACCATCCGGATGGCGACGGGCAGACACCTACGGACTGCACCATCTCAGGTTCTCAGCTACTCCTCTGCTAAAAGCTGCTCCTGTAACTGGGGTGGGATTTTCGGCTACTGATCCTCCTTGAGGAGAGCAGTCCTACAAAGGAGCACCTAAGCAATTACATAAGGCACATCTCAGCCACCCATCAGGTCTCAGCCCTCACACTGACACGGCTGGTACGGCCACCTGGTAACTGCTGCAAAGCCCTTTCCACACCTAAACTTCAGATCCTCAGGGAAACACAGTATCATCATAGAATCATAGAATTGTCTGGGTTGGAAGGGACCTTTAAGATCATCCAGTCCAACCATCAACCTCACTCTGATAAAACCCATCACTAACCCATGTCTCTAAGCACTATGTCAACTCGCCTTTTAAATACCTCCAGGGATGGGGCCTCAGCCACTTCCCTGGGCAGCCATTCCAATGTTCAATAACCCTTTCTGTGTAAAAATTGTTTCTGATATCCAATCTGAACCTCCCCTGGCACAACTTGACTGTAGGAAATACATTGATTATGAAATTTTTATATAGTTTTGTTTAATATTACTTGCATTTCCCTAATATCTCTACTTGCTTGTTTTCTTGGTAAAGCTTCAAGTAAGAACTACCTTTAAGCAGTTGATAAAATTCTATTCACATAGAAATTTTGCAGCAAAATGACATGCAATAAGATCAGTCCATTTTTAAAAGTCTAATTAAAGACACCAGAAAGAAATGACCTGAGGGTAGGAAGCACAGCTAATGGATGTTTCTTGTCAGAAGTTGTGAAATGTGTTTTACCGAAGGGATTACACATATCCATTGACTCCATCACGTCACAC
Organism: Gallinago jamesoni; assembly: GCA_025769975.1. NCBI lineage: Eukaryota > Metazoa > Chordata > Aves > Charadriiformes > Scolopacidae > Gallinago > Gallinago jamesoni. The sequence continues at coordinate 77,448,179 of JAOQGH010000032.1, forward strand.
AAACATTCATTATTTGCCAGTTCAGCCCATGAGAAGGAGAACCATTTCCTGGGTCCTCGCAGACAAGAAGCTGTCACTGCTATGGTGACAGGCGACCGGGAGCCCCTCTGAATTAGGAGAGGGCAGTGTCACAGACTCCTGAAGCCCATAGGCTGGCCTCCTCTTTGCTCACCTCCAGCCTTCCCAGATCTCTCAGACCTCCTTGGTACCCAGGAGGGCACAGGGGATGAAGAGCCCTTCCTGGTGGCGAGGTCCTGCTGTCACCCGCTCCACACACCTGCCACACTGTGCCAGGAGCCTGGAAGGCGACTTGGTCCTCTGACACCCTCTGAAGGGTTGTTTCCAAAAAAGTCTTTGGGTCTGTACATGCTGAACGCAGAGAGCTCCTCACTTGAACTCCTGAGTCACTTGCTTACGCTCAAGAGTAAGTTTTGGACAATATATAAATAATTGTCTTGTCATACTGGCTGCTGCTCTTCCTCTGTCAGGGGTTTGGGTTCATGGTGGGGTGCTTTCCCCTGCCTGGTGGGGTTCTGGGAGGACCTCTAGGCAACACAGCCTAGACGAATTCCCATCTGTCAGCACCAGTGTCCTCATCGGACTCCAAGAGCGTTTATTGGTTGCCTGTCGCAGCAGGAGCACACTCAGAAGGGGCAGGATGGTCACCTCCAAAAATAGCTTGGTGGAACAAAGCAGGAGGACCCATAAACGGGGCTCCTTCCTTGCTTCTCCCTCTGTGAGCAGTGAGACAGGAGGACGGTGGAGGCCAAGCTCATGTACCCACTGTGGGATGAGCACTGTGTCTTCCATTCCTCTGGAGGTTGTCAAGACAATTCTGGATAAATATGATCTCACTTACAGCTAAAGCAGAAATGAAAATTCCACAAAATGGAAACACTAAAGTGACAATAATTTAAGTATTTAAATAATAACCTGAGTCTCACGAGGAAACTTCATGTTTAATTTTATATATGATGTGGAGAGTGGAGACTAAGTTTATTAGTGGGTATCTATTCATCTTTCTGTGAGATTTGTTAAAATTTTTGCAATGCCCAGTGGACAATGATAAATCATTGCAATTAAGATTGGGCTAAATTAATCTTGTGGCTTCATTTTATGCCTGCTCTATCTCACTTGTTTTTGATCACCTTTTAAATTTGGGGTGATGGCAGCGAATAGGTAATGTCACAGCACGGCTAGAGATCCTTTATAATTACATATTGCTTTAAATGCCATTTGCAGTGTGTGAGCCTCACTCTGTTGCCGGCTCCTCATGGAGTCAGGCTCTCTTGCCAGCTGGTTCACCCCAAACGCTGCCTGCGGGCACGGCAGAGACTCCCAAAACGTGAGGACACTGATTTAGAGCTGATCTCAAGGAGTCACCACCCTACCAGGAACACTGACCAACAACCAGCCATTCAGGGAGCACTGATCATCCACACTGGCCACAAAGTCACTCCTGAAGATGTTTCGAGTCCCTTCCAGGGACGGCACTCATGCAGTCATGTCCCTCCTAGAGTTCAAATCATAGAATTATCACAGAATGGTTTGGATTGGAAGGGACCTTAAAGATCATCTAGTTCCAACCCCCCTGCCCTGGGCAGGGACACCTCCCAC
>JAOQGH010000032.1:77462931-77474905 GCA_025769975.1 Gallinago jamesoni
AGGGATGGTGACTCCACCACCTCCCTGGGCAGGCTGTTCCAGTCCCTGACCACTCTTTCAGTAAAGTAATTCTTCCTGATATCTAATCTAAACCTCCCCTGCCGCAGCTTCATACCATTCCCTCTGCTCCTGTCGTTATTCCCTTGGGAGAAGAGGCCAAACCCCACCTCTCTACACCCTCCTTTCAGTGAGCTGTAGAGGACAAGGAGGTCTCCCCTCAGTCTCCTCCAGACTAAACATGCCCAGTTCCCTCAGCCTCTCCTCACAGGACTTGTTTTCACTAAATCTTACCTGGTGCCTCCTCTCTGAGTATGTGTGATCACTGAATAGCTTGGTGTTTCATAGGAAGGAATTGCTTTCTGTATTTTACTACAACTTCAGTAATCCATGTCACCTTTAGCTACATTTTTAAGTTAGTCTTTTGGAGTGATTTAAACTTCTTTTTTTTTCCTCAAAATGCTAGGTACATTTTAAATAGGAGCTGTATTTTTTTCCTCTTACTCATTTCATTTTCAGTGTAAATTTTTACATTTTTGGAGGGTGCTTATTTTTCTTAATATTTCAAGAAACAAATTATTGGATAATTATATACATCTTCTCGACTTCCGAACCAGCGTTAGCATCCTCTGGAAGGAGTGCTCTGGGTTTGTTGTGCTTGGAAGGAATTTGCTTCAGCCTTGCCAGGTAATTACTTTCTCCAGCTGGTATCAATGTCCTTACACTAATAACCACTTGTATTATCAAATGACCTCAATATATTTTTCATAAATCATGTAATTTTTCGGCTACAAGAGTATTAAGAAATTATTACATGAAGGTTATATAAAGATACACAGCATTTACAACACGTCTTAAAAGGCTCTTGTAATTTTAGCCATAAAGAAGAACCAAGATTTATTACACAGAGAGGAAATAGGAGTCAAATAAAAGCTCATCAATGGGTTTACTACATTCTTTTACTGAAAATACTTTTCTATGAATCACAGTTCTTTACTTGTGAAAGGAATAGAAGCAAGTTCTTTTTGTAACAGCATTTACAACCCTAATTAGGATCTCAATACCATTATGTTTGCTTGTTCCTCAGTAGAATACTTCTACATTGTTCTGCACTAAGGCTATTTCAAAAATCAATCTCAACCCCAGCTTTTCAGCTAAAAATAATTCCAATAGCCCGATTCAAATACTCCCAAATGATCAGTTTCTGAGGAGACACTTTTTTATTAGATGACTTCTGAGGGTTTGTGTATTTATGACTTGCAATTACAGAAAAATCCAAGTAATCAATATTTATTCTTCCAAAGATCATAAAATAACTTGAGAATTAAAGTGGCATGTAAATTATGAAAATCTGCATTTCGGGGTTTGCACAACGCCTGGTGGTCTATGATCTTGAATTACACCCTCTCTTACATTGCTTTAGCCATACCCTGGGACTCGGAAAGCCACTGGCATACTCTAAACTAGCAAAGCATTGCGATAACACGAACACCCGAAACACAGACGTCTGCAACAGCATATCTGACTATTACCTCCAGGTAGTAAGAGTATACAGGTCTATTTCTTTTTTTAACAAACAAACAAAAAAAGATTCAGAGAAGATTGCACTGACCTAATTTCACAATAAATACTAGCCATTTTATTAAAAATCTATTTTCATACTTCAAAATAGCTCTGCTCTGTGAAATTCTGAATATCTTCCCCCCAAAAAATGGAGATCCCAGTACCTTTCTGGCCCACCTTGTTCAGCACTTCACCACTTCCATCTTGAAAAATATTTTTCTTAGAGAGAGTCATAGAATCATAGAATTGCCGAGGTTGGAAGTGACCTTTCAGACCAGCGACCTTTCAACCATCAACCCAGCACTGCCCAAACCACCCCTGACCCACGTCCCTCAGCACCACCTCTCCCAGCTTTTAAACACCTCCAGGGATGGGGACTCCACCAATGCCCTGGGCAGCCTCTGCCAAGGCTTAATAAGTATCTCCAGGAAAAGCACAAACATAAAAGTACAAATTTTGCTTACTGCATTTTGTGACTGTGATCTCTACTTATTTCCCTGCACTGCTCTGAGAAGCCCGGTCCTGGCTCTTCCTTACCTCCCACGTAGAGGAACCCAGCCATCCGCTGTCCTTTGACACTCCGTCTTTCCAGGCCAAACAAATCCCCATTTGGAACCACGCAGCCTCAAAGCCAACGCAATACGCTGGGCACAGCCTCCAGCAGAGCAGGAGAAGGGGACACTGGTGGTGCTTGACTTGCTCATCTAGTGTGGCCACAGCCAGCCTTCCTCCACCCATGCGAGGACCACTGACTCATCTCACACACCTCACACCTTCATCCCAACCAAACCCTGGCTGGAGCAGTCTGAAGGACACAGGCAGCAGAAGAGCGCACTGACACAAGGGGAGTCACTGAGCTCAAGGGTTAGTGCCTGCTTAGATGATGGTTTCAGTGGGACTGCATTTCAACATTGGTACACGGGTCTTCCTGAGCAGGTACCCCCAAACATTAACAGTCATAGAATCACAGAATGGTTTGGGTTGTAAGGCACTTTAAAGACCACCCAGTTCCAACCCTTCTGCCCTGGGGCAGGGACACCTCCCACCAGCCCAGGTTGCTCCAAGCCCTCTCCAACCTGGCCCTGAACCCCTCCAGGGATGGGGGCAACCTGGGCAAGGCTCTCACCACCCTTGCTGGAGTGTGACTGGAGTTGAGAGGCACCCCTACTAACTGGACCCCGATCCTGCCTTTGCTATTCAGGAAAATCCCATTAAAGTCAGTGGTGCAGAATGAAGCCCAGCATGATCATTTCACAACACATTTTTTAGATGTTAGGCTTTTTTTTGTGTGTGTCCGGCTTCTCAGGATTTGTTTTCAATTCTCATTTGTCTTGTACTTCTGAGGAATCAGCAAGAGTTACTCAAATCAACATTACATAAGTCACTTTATGTCTGTTCCAAAGCATACAATGGTGCACTTTTATTTTATTTTATTTTGGGGCTAATGTGATCAATTACTCCAGTCCCTGTTGACTCAATGGGTAATAATGTTGTCTTGGGCTTTAAATTTCGATACCCAATGCTGAACCCTGTGCTTAGTCAGCTCTTCATAAAGCATATTTTGTGGGATAAATTCACAGACCTCCTTCTGTCCCAGATACAAATAATGAGATTGTTCCTGCTCTGATTTTTGCAGTAGTGCAGCACACCCCCCCACCGGGCAGCTTATACGAATTACTACAAACATAATGGTAAATGTTATTTTAACACTTGTTTTGGACTCCAACATAGAACTGTATTACATATTTTATTAACTCATTTACCACCTACTAAGTTATATTATCAGCTAATTCATTGAACATGACATGTGTTAGGTAGATTTGGCTGCCACTTTAAAGTGACTCTTATCTGAGTCTGGTTTGCGGTTTTGTGAATCCACAAAAGTCAGTTTGTCTGATTTTATAAATGAAATATAAGCCTCAGACATGGAGGAAAGCATGAAATGAAAGGGTGGGATCTGCCTCTCTCCCTCTCACACACAATTCCTTATTACAACCAGTGATTGATGGCTCATTGCCATTGATCAACTCACAGCCCGTTCAGGTTAATGGAAGCAAGAGACCCACAAGTGAAACCTGAACTTCACTGAGGTCCTTGTTAAGGCTCCCCCGCCTCTATGGGGCTGGGATTTCCCCACATGTCAATGGGGCAGGATCTCACTCAGACAAATCCCTTTGGTCTTGAATTCTGGTGGGACATGTAATCTTAAACTCCCAAGTTCTGTTAAAAATCCTCACCATAAAGGAAATGTTGACTGAAACTTTTAATAGCTCTTAAGACTTATTAGAGTATTAATTGCAAAGCCTTGTGTTTGCCTGGGCTCGTTTCAGCTCAGGCTGTCAGCAACAGCAAGTCCTGCTGCTGTTTAACACACAGGGACTGTCGTTTCCCATAGCTGGTCCTGTCTTCACGCAGCCTGAGCCCACACTATGCAAGAGCATCACTGTTAAAAGAATTTGTAGAGGTTTTGGGGGTTGTTTTTTCTCTATCTTAGGTAAAATAAGTTTTTATAATTCCATATAGCTTTTCTCACAATATCTGGCAAATACATTTTTCATAGCAGCTCTGGACTCTCTGAAGGGTAGCACTGATCCACAAACACCTCAGACTCTTCCACAGCACTAACCAGGCTTAAGAAATCCCCCGAGGATCTTAATATTGTTAAAAATGAGCAGCAAACAGCAACAGTGATGGGTCTGAGGGTGGAAGACCAGGAGCTGGGGTAGGAAAGAAGAGGCACTGTACCAGAGAGGGAAGGGCTGCCGCAGCCAGCAGGAGCAGTGCCATGGTGAGAGGGGGGACACTGCCCTGCCGTGGGGGGCAGTCAGCTCAATGAGGGGCACGGGGTCAAAAATAACTGAATAGAATAAACATAAGAGCAAATAAAATGAAAGCAACGTGCTGAGGAACCAAACAGTTACCAAATCCCTCTGGTAGGAGGGGAACTCCTTGATAAAATGGGAAGAGAAGCCGAAGATGTGGTCAGTAAAAAGCAGTAACCTGAAAAATCAGAGATCGTGCCTGCGGATGCATGACGTGCCCTTGGCTGCAGGCAGGAACCAAGGAGGGAAGAAGTAAAGGAACAGGAATCACACGTAGACCAGGGCCGGAAGGGAAGGAACGTGGCAACAGCCACAACTGGCAGGAAACACAAGCACGGGCTGAAAGGAGCAGGGGGGAACTCACCCAGATTGCCCCCCTGGTTCAGAGAGACTAATCCCTCCATGGCCACGAGATTACACACCCTGTGGTAATATCCTCACTTGCACCTCAAAATAAATGCCATGGCCATGCTGCTCTGCATCAGGATATTACAAAGGGAGAATTAGAGGGAGACACAATATTTTTATCTGCTGGCCATAGTCTCAGCTCCTGTATTCCTCACTGAGGAGGGTGTATGTGTGGGTCCCAGAGTTCCCAGTGCCACTTCAGCTAAACACCATTACAGGAACACCCACACAACACCTGGACAGAAATGTCAGTCTTGCTAGATTTATACCTACATAGACAAAGCTGTATAAATTAAAGAAAAAATGCCCAGTGTTGATAAAGCAGTGACAGTATAATACCCGGTTGCCAGCCTTCAGCTTCTCAGGATAATGCTGCTGTTGTGGCTATTGTTAGGATTTTTACGAGTCAATATGACAGAAGGAGACACTGTTTTATCTGCAAGCCAGACTCTTGCATGTCCAATATCACCCCAAGAAGCTGAAGGCTTACCAGCTGTGAGCCTCCAGCAAAGGCTGTGACTACAGAGAAGCTCAAACTCTTCACGGTGAATGTTCAGCGGAACCACTTGAAATTATGAAAAAGGGCTAGAGTAACCTTTCCTTAATTAGCAGCTTACATTTAATGTCAGTTAGAGTAACAGTATAGCCATTATATTAGAGTAACCTGATGGTTATTCAGATGGGTTTTGTTCACGTCACACCATTCCACACCTTCCCCTGAATGTTCCTCACCGAAATGGGTCTGGGGTAGGACTGAGGTGTGCACCTCCAAGCTTTCTCCAGGACAAAGAATTCAATCCTCTGTGTTACTCCTACCCTCCAGTGCGCGTTGTGGGACAGGGCAGAGCGTGCTAGCGTGACCCGTTATCCTGTCAGTGCCAAGGAAGCTTTATTTTCTCTTCGCTCGCTCCTCGGCATGTAATCAAGGCCAATTGCCTTTTTGCCTCGTAGCCTTTTCTGCAAAGATGAAAGCGGAGCCCTGCCGACACACACAGGATGGCAGCGCCATCGCCGGGAGAGCTCGGATCTATTGGTACAGGCACGATTAAGCTTTTCTCCTGTCATTTCCCCTAATGCATGCCAATTTGGCCTTGTCAGTCACTTTATCGGGTCTGACAGGAGCTTTCATCCAAATAACATCTCCAGGAGCAATCCAAAAGCATGAGGAGTAGAGCTGGGCCGGAAATGCTTCTCCTGTACTGAGAGCCGCTTCTGTTCAGTTAAAAAAAATTACGCATTCTCCATTACTGAATGGAGAATCAGTTGATGTAAAATCAGTTTCAAATTTTAGAAGTGGTCAGAATGTCCACAGTAGATCGAGAATACAAAAATAAATAATATCATTATGAGAATTAGTCACCCAGTCTTATAAAGGAGCATTTATTTCCTGTAATGCTTTCATGGAAAAAAGAAAACTACTGGGTTTTTGGCTGACAAGAAGATCAGAAGTGTTCACTTTCCTTCTACCACAGCGAGTCCTGACCATTTTGTCTGCAGGGCAGCACAATACATCGGGGAATTATTTTTGCCATACAGTTAACTGATTTCTGGCCCGTTTTGCTGCCTGCCACTTTGTTAAAGGTACAACTTGATTGCTGCATCATCAGGCAAAGTATCTTCAAGTCCATCCCTTCATGCCTCTTCATTAAAGCCATTTATTTAGAGAGGAAATTAAGAGTAAGGAAAATCACCAAAAAGACTAATAGTTAACAATGAGAGGATTTTTTTGGTGAGTTTTCCTGACATTTAACATTTCATAGCCACTCTTCAAAAACTCTGTCCTTTTGCTGTTCATTTTCAAGTGCCTTGAGCTAACTGGAAGACTCTACAGTTGACTTGCCCATTCACCCAAACATTTTATTGCTGTGAAGAAGACCTTACATTCCTTCCGGAGGGGAAATGCCCTTAGTGCCTTTTTTTTGTTTTTTTTTTGGTTGGTTGGTTGGTTGGTTTGGGGTTTTTTTGTTTGTTTGGGGTTTTTGTTGTTGTTGTTGTTGTTCTTTCTTTTTTTTTTTTTAATTTAATTCCAATAGGATTAGTAAGGGTGATGAAATCTTAGCATTTTCCCATACTGGGATCACACATTGCCATAAATAATCTCTTTCCTCTTTTCTGTACAAAAAGGAGAAGTTATTGAAAGGCTGGCTATCCTGCCTGAAGTAGATCACCGTTTCGGAATGCCTCCTTGCTCTAGCCTGTCCCACAGCCCAGGGCACAGGCTGAAGGCTCACAGAGGCATCCCGTCCTCCAGCCCTGTTGCACTGCACCAGGAGACTAAATACACATCTTGGGATTAAGGACTTCCTCTGTTTGAAAGAAAAACAACTCATGGATCAGAAAGTGACCCCTTCAGAGAATAGAAAGTGTTGGGTGGTAGATGTCTTTTCTATTTCTTTTTAAATTTTCCAGGGTGAATCTTGAGCAATCTGGATCCAGCCCTTGCAAACCCTGCCAGGACTGTGAATGGGAACAGAGGGCAGGGGAAAGGCAGCCGAGATGAAGAATGAGCCATAACCGAGTCTTCAGTGCAGGACTAGCAAGGAGAGAAGGCAGCTGAAGAAAAATTAGTATTTCCTTGCAGGCTGGGAGACGTTTACTTACAATAGCACACATTTACTTAGTTCTGTAATCCTTGTGACGTTCTTGGGAATAAATAAGGCTGAAAATGCTGACAGCATGTCCTTCCTTTGTGCTCATGGATAAGCAGACGTATTACGCTTACTGGGCTGGCAAAGCACATCACATGCAGAAAAGCACAAGCATGATCCCTCCTATTTTTAATTTGAAAAGGAAGACGATATAACAAGGTTAATTTGGAAAGGAGCCTGAAGTTTTGAATCTTTTGCTCACTGTCACACTTTGCAATTGTGGCTCTTGCTAGAAAGACAACTTTGAACATCTGAATCTTTTCATTATCTTTAATTAAGCCACAACTACAGTAAAACATACTGCACTTTAAGGCTGTTTTTTGTAAACTGACAGCCAAGTCCCACAGCCCAGAGCAAGTGCGGATGTGCCTCCCAAATCCGAGTGGCAGACACTGCCTCTAACCTGGTGCCTGGCTCTTCAGGAGGCTCTGCCAGCGGGGCTCTCTCACAGGAACACCTCAACAACAGCTTTTTGGCTGGTACCATCTGCCAGTTGTAGACCTAATTGTGCTACTGTCTCCTTCCTGGACCAAGTATTCTTGCGGCTTTTGCTATTCTCTCACTCCTTTAACAAGCTTGAACTAGACGAAAACATATTTGACCAGATTTAAGTATTCTTTCCAAAAGCTTGCGGCCACATTAAAAGAAAGCATTGTTTACGGTTCAATAAAAACAGAATACTTACAGGGGGGAAAAAAGGACTGTAAAACACACGATGTACACATCTGTCTTGCCATTCCCAGTGGTTACCTAAGCAAGACTAGATAAGGTTTTTTTCCTGTTGATGTTCAAGGCATGTCTACAGAGTAGATGATTTAAGCACAACACTGCTGCTGGGAAGTGAGATAAGAAAGCATCTGTGCCAGTTCAACAACAAGCCAGCTGGGGTCCAAGGGATCACGGCTGCACACAGAGAGAAGGGCAGTGGTGCTGGTGAAGGCCTCCCCGCAGAGTCCCTGAGCACAGGGAGGCCACGTGAGGCCATCATTAAACCCACTGTGTCCCAGAGCTGTCACCTGTGAGGAACACGTACGCAGGGCACTGCTCCGTGCGGGCACCCGCACCCATCACCCACCACTTCGGAGAGCATCCCCCCTTCTACATTCACTGGGGTGCTTTTGGGGCTCCACGGGGACTTCTCTTGCTGCTTGTGACCTTGTATCTTACCGCCTCTGAAGGCATGTTCCGTGACAATATCTAAACCACCCTAAACAGACTCTCAGTAAACAGCCATTCTACAGGTGCCCCCACTGTATCGCTACAGGGTGGCTACAGATCTTCTCACCACCGACTGCTCCAGCTTTCCTACATGGGCAACAGGTAAACGCCTCACAGCATCTTCACCTCAGAAACAGAGCTGCCTGCCCGGAGTCTAAAACAGACCACACACCCTACAGAGCCTTCTCAGAGGGTTTCTGCCATCTGGGACAAGGCACCTGCCAATGTGCCACAAAGCAAAAGCACTCTTTTCCTCCTAGACACCAGCATTAATGAAAAAAAAAAAAAAAAAAAAAAAAAAAAAAAAAAAAAAGTCCTATTGCTGCCTTCAGAGAAATATGAAGTTGACTCTACAGATTAAAAACTGCTTCCGCTGAAGTACCTTCAGTGCCAGCACAGTTCCACACTGGGCTATGGCTGACAGAGAAGGCAATTTGCACCCCTAATTACTCTGTCGTCTAGATACTCCCACTGTGCCTGCTGGCTAATTCCCCAAAAACGCTAAAGGGTTGTGACAAAATAGAGTTACACTAAAATTCCCGGGCAGACAAGGGGTTTAGGGAGAAGGAGAGGAAAAAGAATTTGTTTGGTTTTGATCAAATTTGCAAAGCTTTGATTCTGTAATGGATATGCAATAAAGCAGACACTGTGTGCAGCATAAATTCAAGAGAGATTAATGGTCACATTAACCTTTTGAAAAACAATAAAGTAGATTTATTACTTTGCGATTGGTGTGATAAAGTAATAAAAACATAGTAAACCAGACTACAATTCATGTCTTTTTTCCTTTTTTTAACAGTCTGACCATCAAATAAACAAGTAAAAACCAACAAAGAATGACAGCGTGAACAACTGTTTACAATAAAACCATACTTGACATTTCATCCCAGCAATGCAGAAATACAATTAGAGAGATGATAATAAGATGTTCTAAAAAGTGCTTGAAAATTGTTCCAAAGCTAATTTCAGCATCAGAAATATCGCTACCATTCCCTTTAACAAAATGCAGAGAGACATCCCAACCAGTGTCTTGGAAAGTATTTGATTGAGAAACATTTTTTAGCCATGTTAGTGATAGCTTTTTGTGTTTGCCACCATCTACATAAAATGAAAGGAAGCTATAGCATAACCAGAAATAAAAAGAAAAAAACATGGTCATGAATATTTTCACTTACCACAATTGTCGTGGAAGTTTATGCTGAGCTGATCTTTAAAAATTGTCCTCTTCTTTTAGCCAAATGAAATGATTTCTGCCAGCTGGAAAACATCAGTTTTCATTCTGATGTAAGGGCCTTGGAGAAAAAGAAAATTCATTAAATACTATACATAAATCAGATTCCTTGGAAAAAAAAAAAATCCTGCCAGCACAACAGCCGAAACTCCTGAAAACCACCTCATCAATATCACTGTCAAAAGTGAGGAGAGGGGAGGAGAGAAGAGGAGAAGAAGAGAAGGAATTCCCTTGCCACTGGAGCTGCGTGTGCATTGCTAGGACCCTGAGCCCTGCCTCTGCCCCGCTGTGTGCCCTGTGCCCCTTCCCCTGCCTCACCCTACCCATCCTCATTCCCACTGGACTGGGCACTTCCAAGCAAGGGAACCCCAGCTTCCAGACAGATCTCCCCGTGGCAGCCAAGTTCTTGAGGACGGCATGGAACGGAGCACCTTTGGAAGAAAACACCTGTGGGGCAGGGAGAATGGAAGTGCCACGCTGTCCCTGACCCCCGGCGACCAAGAAGCAAGCCCCCCTTTGGGGCTGCCCATCTCAGCTCCTCCACTGCAAACACAAGACACAAGCACCTGGAAAGAGCCGATCACCACTTGGCATGTGCCCTTCCAGGCATGAAGTCTTACTGCTGATATTTATATCCTCTCTGCGCCAAGTGGTAACTAAATTAAATAATGCAAAATTCAAGACAGCAGCAGCACTGTAAGATACGCAGGAAACTGCAATCTGAAAGGCAAAATGAAAGCCTGGACACCAAGGAGAGAGTTTACAGCCTGACACGTGGGCATGGTCGAAATTAACTCGACAGGGGTTTGTGTGTGCTTGTATTAAAGAAATATTAGCCCTTTAAAATGAATGAAAAACTGCAATGCAAAACCCAAATAGCGTTCAACATAGCAAAAACAGTTCAACAAAGTTGTTACACAAAATTGATATCTAGTATCAACTGAACACAATCAGCTGACAGTTGTAATTACGTGTTACTGATTCTCTGAACTTAATTTGTACCATTGTAGAGGGTCTGCCTTGCAGCAAAGCTGATTTTTCCTTGTAGCCTCAGGGGCTGTTGCACTGGAATCCAGAGAAAGGGGTGAAACATTCCTGCAGGGACACGCTCAGTGCGGAGCTTGTACCCACATCCCCCTTCCCCTCTGGTCACCAGCTCTCACAAAAAAAGAGCCATAAACATCTGGGGACATACATTTGTATATTTTTTGTTATCTTCTTTGTTATGCTTCCACGGGCAGTGTGTGAATAGGCTAGGACATGCAGAAGGCCCTCGGACACTGCCTGGCAGGCGCTGACAAGACCCAGAGAGAGAAGAGCGAGTTCTCTTCACAGAAGGGTAGGAGGTGCCCTAACGCCCGCTGGGAGTATTTCTCCCCAAGTTAGATCCTTCTTTGTGCCCTAAGAAGCCTCTCTGCAAGTTTCCAAAAGTTCCAACGTGTGTCTTTTACCTGTTTTACAGAAACAGTGTAAAGTGCCCTCTTTCTTATGTCCCTTTGAGGTAAAACCAGAGAGGGCTGTAGTAGGCAATATGCTGCTAAAACCTAAGAAACGTCAGAAGTTCTATTGTAAACTTGGAGCATCTCCTACATATATCTCATCCAGCATTTCATAACACCAGGGCTGCAGCCAGCTCCCTGCTACTGGCGATGCTGTCACTAACACGGGCATTACTGTTGACCAGTTATTCTACCAGACTTTTCTTGCAGCTAAGTCAGCAGATAGACCAGAGTGAAATCCAGCTTTTTCTGAGACCACCACTGATAAAGTAAAAATTTTTCTTGTAAAATATTGTACATAAAACACTGTAAATATTTCCTAGCTGTTAGAATAAATCAATATACTATATATTCATAGAATCATAGAATCATCTAGGTTGGAAAGGACCCCAAAGATCATCTAGTCCAACCATCAACCTAACTCTGGCATCACCAGTGCTGAGTACAGGGGGATGATCACCTCTCGGGTCCTTTTCTGCCAGGCAGCTCCATCCATTCTTCCCAAGGCTGAAGCGCTGCAGGGGGTTGCTGAGACCCAAGTGCAGGACCCGGCACTTGGCCTTATTGAACCTCATCCCGTTGGTCTCA
>JAOQGH010000032.1:77499432-77534501 GCA_025769975.1 Gallinago jamesoni
GGAGATAGGACAAGGGGAAATGGCCTCAAGTTGCACCAGGGGAGGTTCAGGTTGGATATTAGGAAGAATTACTTTACCGAAAGGGTTATTAAGCATTGGAATGGGCTGCCCAGGGAGGTGTTTGAGGCACCTTCCCTGGAGGCGTTCAAAAGACGGGTTGACATGGTGCTTGGGGATATGGTTTAGTGTTGAGTTGGTGTTGTTTTGTGTTTGGCATGCGGTTTTTTGTTTGTTTTGTTGTTTGTGTGTTGGTTGGTTTTTTTTCATTGGTTGGACTAGATGATCTTGAAAGGTCCCTTCCAACCTAGATGATTCTGTGATTTTAGTATTTGTCAAAAGAATGAAATCTGGATGGCACGATTTTCCAAAGCTTATGGTCTGAAAACTACTACTGGATCTCCCTGACTGACCACCTGAGACACAAATACATTCTAAAAATACTTGATCAAGTAGAAGTGGGCCTCACAGAAGAGACTGCCATGGTTTACACCATGGCATGTAAGAAGTCACGCACCCTCACGCTGCTGTGCCAATACCTTACAGAAAGGACGGATGGACACCAAATCAAGTACATTGTATTGCAATAGAATATTCCACACAGTTTTGCTTTCCACAGAGTAATGTTTGGAGCAAACTGATCATTTTGTACTGGTGACTGATCTCCATCAGCTATTTAACACCTATATGCTGTTTTACGAATTTCTTAATTTACACTTCATTTACAATTACATATGGAGTGATATCAGTTGGTACCTACAGATCTTTCTGCTAAGACTGGACCTGAATTACAGACGGTTTGGAAATCTTTTTGCCAACAGCATTTAATACTATGGCAAGAACAAGACCCAGAGACAGCCGGGCACACTCTATCTATAGAGTGCTACAACCGATATGCAACTGCAAGGAGTTCTTTGGAAAACCATATTTTCACAGAAAGACCACTGACAAACATAAGAACTTACAGCTGTTTAAGCTTTTTCCCACTGTAATTACCTCTAAAAACATACCACTTTCAGGAGGGCTGCTAAGAAAGGATGGAGGAGAGAGTCAAAGCTTCTTCCCAGTCAGTGCTGTCTGTAGACTGAAATACCCATTTTCCTGTTTCCATCACTTAAAGTGATGTGCAGTGAAAATAAAGCAAGCTTAGCATTGCTAAGATGCCATTCTGCAGTTGATCCTGTTCAGATAACATATTCCAGAAAGAAAGACTAAGATTAGAGAGAGATTTATATTTCTCTCCCGACTGCCCCTCAGGAGTAGGCACAGTAGAATTTCATCATTTTTTGTCTATCAATTACAGAAAACTCCATGTGCCAACGTTATTCATGTAACAAAGGGTATTTTCAAGGAGTCGTAACTTTGTTTTCTAACATATTAACTTAGATGAATAGGTAAAATAACACCCTAGATCTCACCGAGATAGATTGTTTAACTTTTCTCATTTTAATTTTATCTATCACATAAATATTGATCATTTTAATATGTAACTTGATTATAATGCTTCATCCTGGATTATGTTGCATGAAGTCTCATCTGTTTGTGCGTAGTAATGAAATATTTTGCAATCTATTCTCTAGAATACTTCAGGCTGGACAGGCTTCTTCTCAAAGCTTATCTCTGATATAAAGATTGTCAAAGGGACTTGAGCTATTTTTTAGTGGATTTCTGAGAATTCCTTCCAAAATACTTTGTTTCCCACCATGTATTGGAGAATTTACTGACAGAAGCGTCAGCTGAAATATGACAGCAGCGCTGAAATGTAAATTTATTTCACTAAACAGCTTTCTAAAAGGCCACTCTGATGAGACATTAAACACAATTTATGAAGCTTTTGTGAAAAAAACTGGAGCTGGCCATATTGATCAGCTGTAATGATGGAGAGCTGTTTATTTAGGTTGACATAGGTCATCTCACCCATATTCTCTTTGATATGCTATGTATTTTAATAAATGTTAGTAGAAACATACGAAGAAGTTGCCCAGCAAACACAGCAGTGCCTTCGGACTCAGATAGTCAATAAACTTTTCAGTCCAAGTAGACTGAGCCAGCTTAGGTAAAAGAATATAAAGAGTAAATAAAAAGGGTATAGTTCAGATTCTCACTTCCATTGAAAGACTCCAGGAAACCGGTTCTCCCCAAACTAAAATGAGTTAGTTGATTTGCAGGCTGGGCTGCAGCCTAAAGACGGCCAGTTCACGTGTCCTTATCTGAAGAGACTCACTGGCAAGGGTCTGGCTCTCCAGCCAGCAGCCTGGTGCCCCACTCATCAAAACTGGGGCTTGCCTTTGATGTGAAAGATGGAGGTTTGGCTGGAAGTATCTGAGATTCATTTCAGCCTCAAACTGTCAGTAACAGATTGCCACCAGACAGTAAAAAGTTCACTATATAGAATTATATGTCCTTTCTGTCCTTGGTCCCAGCTACTGTGTTATCTACAGCAGGCAATTTTCTCGTGTGTTCTTCAGAATATCATTAAAAGCTCTTTTACTTGGCAAGATGATGGGGATATAAAAGTATTATGATCTCAAGGCATTTAGCTTTAGTTAAATTTCCCCGTGTTCAAAATAAGATGAAAGTCAACAAGAAAGGTTAAATTCAAACAATGCAGTGCTTAAAATTTACATCATATGAAACCAGAGGCCAGTTTTGTAATTTCAAGAGTTTAAGCTGTCACATTTAATAGAAGTCCCAAGAATACTCAGTAAGTACTAACCACCCCTAGAATATCCATGCTTTTTTTTATATATATACAATTCTGACATTTATATATTTAAGTTTGTAGCCTCTAGTTTAATTTTTTGCTAACAACGTAAGGAAATATCCTGGGAAGCTGAATATTCATGCTTCATTACTAAAAATATGCCCTCATTATGTACAAGTCATAATACTTCTGAAATACACACAATAACCTTGGAAAACTACATATAGGAAAAAAAATCCTTCGGGAATATTTGTAGAAGAGGCCCTCAGGCTGTGCAAGGTTTTAGGAGAGGTTTCGTGAGTTTTATGTGGGTTAGGCTTGAATTTTTTTTAGGTTTCTTTTTTTTTTTTTTTCAAATCAAGATTACAAAGTATGTATTGTACAAAATAAATTTAACAGTTCTCATTTATATTCAGTCATTGCTTTTTTTTTTTTTTTTTCTTTCATAGCATCACAGGATGGTTTAGGTTGGAAGGGAACTTGAAGACCATGCCATTCCACCCCCTGCCCTGGGCAGGGACACCTCCCACCAGACCAGGTTGCTCAAAGAAGTTCTTCCACAGATCTCACCTCAATCTCCCCTCTTTCAGGGTCCAACCCTTCCCCTCACCCTAACACTCCTATCACAGGAAACCCAGTAATCTCCTAAACCTCGTCAGACAGAAGGAATATGGTCTGAAGCACTGCATTTCATGCAGCTGGAAATCACCCAAACCTTACTTTCTGTGACAAAAATCGTTCTTAGGCAGGGAACAAGGACTGCCCGCCTCTGCCACTGAGTGATGGACAAGTGGAGAGACCGGGCCACCCATAGTGGTCACAAAATGACCGCTGACAGAAAGAAGGCAGGCGCTTGCAGCATTTGATCAATTTATAATTCCTCTGGCAACTCCAGGTGGAGTCAGACTCCTGAGTATCACTGTCACGAGACCAAATGCTGCCATACTCCTGCCAGAGCTGGCACCACACTGACGTCAAAGCACCATTGGCATCGACATTTTTCAGCACTGACTGTTTTAAGGAATTTGATTTTCAATTTTACTTAGGTTTACAGCTGTTTTTTTAAAGAGTACATACTATAAAACATGCCTGGAAATATTTCCTTTTCTCAGTCTATTACACTGTAAGTTAAGAAACAAATAATGGACTGAGAAACAGGAAAATTCCCAACTCCAGCCAAATTACAACTATCTGTGGCTGGATTTCTGAGCTACGTACTTCCAGGTCCCACTTGCACAAGCAAGTATATCAAGTTGAAAAACACTCTATTCCGAGCCAAAATGCACTCAGCTCGGAACATAGCAGGTGAAAAAAAAAATTAATAAAAGAGGTAGTAGTGTGCCATGGGAAGGAAAAAGAAAGCTGGTAACTGAGCATCACCCTCACCCTGTTCCCTCTCTCCCCCTTCAGAAGGTAGGAGGTTCTGCCCAAGCTCGTTGTCCAGCCAAAGCAGCATCCTCCTTCCAAGAACAGGAAGGCTCCTTCCACCACATCTTGGTGCCTTCCTCCTCTCAATTCAGAATCCTCATCCCCCAACTGATCCCCAGATCAGATTCTCAGAGGGTACAGGAGAGGGCTACAAAGATGAGAGAGTCTCTCTTATGAGGACAGGCTGAGGGACTTGGGTCATTTTTAGTCCGTAGAAGAGAAGGCTGAGGGGGGATCTGGTCAATGCCTATAAATACTTAAAGGGAGGGTGTCAGGATGACAGGGCTGGTCTTCTCTCAGTGGTGCCCAGGGACAGGACAAGAGGAAACGGGCACAAACTTGAATATAAGAAGTTCCATCTAAACATGAGGAGGAACTTCTTTCCTTTGAGGGTGGCAGATCCATGGAAGAGGCTGCCCAGGGAGGTGGTGGAGTCTCCTTCTCTGGACATGTTCCTGTGGGACCTGCTCTGGGTAGACCTGCTATGGCAGGGGAGTGGACTAGATGATCTCCAGAGGTCCCTTCCAACCCCATAGCATTCTGTGATTCTCAGCTGCTGTGTAACAGTCACTCCAATTAAGCCTTTTGCTCTGAGACCCATGATACAGTATGACTTTTAGTTAGAAATTTAGCATTAGGCATCATAATAAAAAGCAACAACAATAAAGTGGTCTTCTCCCTTAAGGGGATGTGCAGCATGATGATTCTTCCTAAGGAAATTAAGCTGAATCATATCATAGGAGAAATAATTTTGGCAAAAGCATACAGCTGTAAAAATGAAAGGATTTGGGTGAACTGGCAAGTATGAATTAGCACAGGGAGGAAGTAACAGATTGACAAAATGCCCGGAAAAAAATTTAAGTGTTATATTTTTGAGGAACACATTTAAAAGGAAGAGAGCAAACAAAACCCAAATTGTTTTGAAGGAATATTATTAATATTTTGTTGGTTTAGTAGAGATGAAATCAAGAGGCCTAGATTTATTTTTTGTAAAGATGTAGCCATAAAAAATTCTTTGTTTAAAGAAGTAACTTCAAGCACTTTCCATAGTTAGGCAAGGTGTCAATGAACCAAAAATATGGAGAAAATTAATAACCCTTCCTTCTTCAAGCCTAGCTTCACAGTGCTTAATGGCAAAGACTATCAGCTATTTTTGAAAAATTTCATAGGAAGACTAAAGTGAGTTCTGGCTATTTTCTTTTGTCTCTGCTTCAGCTGTATACATGAGATAACTAAGACAACAAATAAGAGAATTGCAAGTGTGTGCAAAGTTTAAATACCTAATTCCCACTAAAATAACAGGGAAAACAGACATCAAACCCTGACCCTTGAAGTATAATACTCAAAGGCCATGACGAATGGTTTGTAGGTGGTCCTTCAAATAGCATTAAATGGTATCACACAGAAGCTTCAAATTTAAAAATGCTGAAGATGTAAATTTATGACAATTTGAGGGCCTAATACTTTCAAGAAGAATTCCATCTACCAGCAGTTATCTGAAAGAAGCCCCATAATTCTTCTAGAAGGAAAGAATGAATCCATCTCTGCAGTTTCTGGATGGCTGATGTGTCTGTCTGTCCTTCCTTTTCATTCTTATTCTCCAAGCTAAGCCATAGCTAGTTTTTGACTTCCAGAATAAATACAAAGTAGTTCTGCTGCTGCTGACTGGCAAAGTTCAGGGAGATCAAAAAGCATCTTATCACACCCCTGTCACAAATATTTCATCCATACAAAAAAAAAAAAAAGTATATCGTTCCTTAATTACAGTTGTTTCTGAATAGCTATAAACTTTTTCTGCTTTAAGAAAACAAAAATCACAACACAAACAGAAAAACAGTGTGTTTCTTACTTAGCTTTAATAAGTGAACGTTTGTTATGCAGAGGCCCTACTTGCTAATTAAAATCATAATTAAACATTTTGAAAAATCTATAAAATTGCTGCTACAAAACTAGCAATACTTTTTCCTCAGAACTATTAATAAGGAAATGTCAATGGAAATGAAGAAAAGTCACAAATTTTAGTGGCACAGGGGATACTAACGGAATATTTAAAACCAAAACCCAAGTAATGAACAGCGTGGCTCATCTTACTATGTAACTCCACATACCATAGGAATTAACGTTTTAGTGGGGTTTATTATAAGAGAAATTTATTCAAATAACCTATGCATTTCTTTCCAAAGGAAATGCCTCCTATCCCAGTATAAATAAATTATAAATAACTTACAAATCAATGGGATGACAATCTCTTTAGTTCATTCTACTTGTAACTTCACTTCAAGTGCCAAAGAAAGAATTTATCATTGCTCATTAAACCTACAAAATCAGTGTTAATTGGATGTCACCCTTTCTAATTCACTTATGTGTTTGCTGACAATAAAGACCATGTGATTTAAGAGCGACTGATCCTAAAGATGTTATTCACTGACTTCCCTGAAGTTCATAGTCTTCATAGTGAAGCTGAAACAAGGGTGTTAAGGACTACCCCTTAAAAAGGAACAGGATGAAAGAAACGCAGCCCTTCTAGGTTAAGGACACGATGTGAGCATACTGGGATGGTCTGCAGACCCCTGAGTGGCAGCTGCCGGAACGGAGTGCAAAGATAGAAATAGTACCTTCTATTTGGGGGTAATGGGTAACAGTATAATTTTTTGCAGCTGCAAAGCCTTTTTGACAGCAATTCACTTCCAGTCACTTCCAAATGGGAAGTGGGATAGTCAACATCATTAAAATAATTCACTAGTCATCAGGAGTAATAAGTGAATAGAATAATTTAATATTCACATTCAACTATTGCTAATGTAGACACCTGAAACACGTGGTTAGAGTCCCCATGCTAATATGTCAGATGAGATCCTGAAATCCACTCCTTAGACAAGAAGCAGAACTGGAAAGAGCAGTGGCTGGAATAACTTCCATGGCATCTCTCAACCATCTGCCAATTAAGTTCTTCAACACACCGCTCCTAAAATAAACTTTAGAATTACTGTATGAATTCACAGATTATTAACCCGATACACCACAAACATGATATGAAAGAACACAGACTTTCATGTGCAGAGACAACCAGTCTATTGAAAGGAAAATGCCTGTAGAAGAGGGCAAAAGGCACAAATCTGATTTTTGGCTTCCCGTGGACATCAAGTATAGGGCTGCTGATGTTACCAAATAATCCTTCATCTTTGTCAACAAATCAATAGAGCATTCATTCTATACAGGAACGAAGCTATAGTCAGAGACCAGGGGTATCTCCCCCGCCCCCACATCTCCTCCACACCGATGGGCACCAGGGGACCCACCCTGGCGCTTCCCCAGTGTGGATTCAACACTTCACCTGAGCAGATAACCAGGATTACTGCCAGGGCACCAGCCTGTCCCCGGCCCAGTGCAGAAGGCAAAGTTGCTAACTCAAGTGTAAGAAATCAACTCCCAAGGGCTGAGGAGATCACCCCCCACCCCAGCACCACCAGCGGTCACCACCAGGAGCTCCAGGAAGGGACAAGTTTGCCGGAGCTGCCCTTGGGCACCCACAGACATGGGGCTAGAGGGGCTTGTCAAGGAGATCTTACATTCCTGCTGAAGGAGACGCTTCTGGAAGGTAATAACGACAACAGCAGTGCTAACCCTACACCTAAGAATTACTTACTACTACTTTTTTTTAAGACTTCATAGTACTTTTTCATAATAAACTTTCCACAGTGTTAACTAAGTTCTATCTAAATAACCAAATAAGGTTTAGTTTTCATGTTGTGGTTGTTTTCAGCATCTTAGTTCTGCATGCCCCTGTTATGTGTATTAAAAATTCTTTTAAATGGCAATCGTTGCTGAAATTTGGGAGGCAACACATATAGCATTTGCTATTATGTTAATACAAACATTTTCTAATACTTTGAATAGTAAATCAGTGCTATTCAGCTATGGCTCAGCCTTAATACACTGCAATCCTAATAAAAATATCTTCTGAAGATGTATTCATTCTCTTGTGAGAAGTCCAGCTCCCATGTATGAAATGCTAGTTAAATATACATCTCAGAAGAGGTAATGAACTTTATTCAAATAAATGAAACACTATATTCACTCAGTCTTACTTATAATCATAAGAATTTTCTTCTTCTACATAACATATCTAGTTATATTCCCAATGCTGTCACAGAAGGCAAAAAAAAAAAATCTTTCCAGTTTTGAGAATGGATAGTTCTTAGAAACAGAAATAAATTCTAATTTTGGGAACCACGTGAAATGTTTATAATCTCACAAATACAGCTGCCAATGTCAGTCTGGTGGGGTATTTTTTGCCTGTAAGTCACTCAAAAGAAGTAATGATAATGACTGAAGCACTAAGAAAAAATGCAGTCTGTAATATTTTCGCCCAATTAGTTGTCAAATACAAATTAATGCTGGTCTCTATTTTTTCCACCAAAAAAAAGAAAAATATATTAAAATTGTTTGTACCAGTTCATATTTAGGAAGCATGAAAGCAGGTCTGAAACAACTATAAATCTGTTTACATTACTAACAAGCAGTTGAAGTGGAAACCAGATTTTACTCACCATTGCACAGGTGACTGTGCCTACAATAATAAAGTAAAAAAGTAACATTACTTCTGTGTTGACAAATGAATACATAGCACAGCTCTTTTTAGAGATGCTCAGTGAGTTGGGACGTTAATTAAAAATTCCGAGAAAAATACTAGAGACTATTTAGAGACTTCTCAAGGTTTTTGGCGTGCCACCACCCCATTCAGCTTGGTGTCACCCACAAACTCGTGGAGGGTGCTCTTGATCCCGCTGCCTGAGTTACTGATGAAGGTATTGAACAGTGCTGGCCCCAGTACAGACACCTGAGAAGCACCTCTTGTCATTGATCTCCACCCATCTGGTGGATGACCATCCAACCAGTACCTCATCCACAAAACAGTCCACCCATCAGATCCACACCTCTGCAATTCAGGGAGAAGGATGTTGTGTGGGACTGTGCCAAAGGCCTTACAGAAGCCCACACAGATGACATCTGTAGCTCTTCCCTTGCCCACTGATGTAGTCATATCATCATAGAAAGCCACTGGCTTGGTCAGGCAGGTCTTGCCCTTGGTGGAGCCATGCTGGTTGTCTCAAATCACCTCCCTGTCCTCCATGTGCCTTAGCAGAGCTTCTAGGAGGATCTGCTCCATGATCTTCCCAGGCACAGAGGGCAGGCTGACAGGTCAGTAGTCCACCTTTCTACCCTTCTTAAATATGCAATGTTTCCCTTTTTCCAGCCATCGAGGACTTCACCCGACTACCATGACTTCTCAAATATCACTGAGAGTGGCTACATGTGTCAATTCACCAGCCAGTTCCCAATGATGTCCCAGCAGGACTTGCAGTTGAACACACCAAGAGTATCAGTTGTGTGCAAACATTCAAAGGCAAGCTGTAAGCCTTAATGTTGAAAACTCATTTTTCATTCCTCACCCAAGGCCAGCAGGACCACAGACAAAGTCAATAGGTACACACAAAGCCCCAGACTCTCCAAATGCTGTTTTCACCCCTTACCACGCGCATGTGGCTCGGCAATCCGGACTGCTCAGCTTCTTTCAGACTCCGTAGTAGATACAGTGACAAACATCATGGAGAAATTAACAGACAAATACAGAAGAACTCAATGCTGTACATCACATAGTTTGCTGCCAAAGCAAGGTCCCTAATGAGATCTGCTCCCAACTCCTATGCAACGTCTTCTATTGGATTTTGACAGAGGAATCAATAGAATTAGATCTGGTTTAAAAGTAAGCACTCCTTGAGAGAATACCTAGGAGATCACACTGCCACATTGGTGTTACTCACTATTTATAATACATCAGTAGCACAGGACCCTGCTGTGTGAAGCACTACAGCCAGGTGTGCACCGTTCGTAACGGTGACTTCCAAAGCGACCATACCCCTGATTTTTTGCTCAGTTAGTTCTAAATTTCCTTATCTTCTGTGTGAGCCTGCACAAGTCAGTTTCTCACACACAACCCCGAGACCACCTATGTGCAGATGTGGCCATGTACCCAAAGCATACGTGGGAACGTATCCTCCAACCAACCTGACATGGCTTTTGGAGGATTTTAATGTGCAACAGTGTCTTGCCTGAACGCTGCCTTGAAGGGTATGGAGAGCAGCTGTCGATGAGACCAGAGGACAGCACTGCACTGAGAGCAGCCCCGAAAGAAGGAAGGAAGCCAAGGCAAGACAAGGTCACAAACCATATCAGCAGAGATCTGCAAATCGAGCCCAAATGGGCTGGCTTTAAACATTCTAGGTCATGCCGCTTTTAAGTCAATGAACAGATAAACGAATTTTAGTTGTTTCAGCATTTTGAATAATTAAAGGAACCAGAACATAAAATCCATTTTCCCTAAGTAGAAGTGGCACATAAGCAGCACCCTACTGTTTCCTCACTATTAGGTCACTGAAATATGCTGTGGCTTAAGACCCTGACATCCTTTTCCTTACCAGTTTAGAACAGGAACACCCTTCAGAAACAGGTATCCAGCTTCAGATATACCTCTTCTTTTTAAAACATAAATTAAATGTTAATATTATTCTATAAATAGACTATTTTCTCAGAGTTGCTACCCAAATCCTCCTATCTCATGATTTATCACCTAATCCCTTTGTATCCGTCGTAACACGATTTGTTACTAAAATAAAAATGACCATCATCTCTGCATCAATAAGGCTAAGAGCCATACTTTTTCAGCCCTTAGCAATGACAGGTTTATCAATCAGTATTTTGCTCACCAATCTATATCCTTTATTCACTACTTTTTCAAAATAAATACTGTAGGTATCCATAGTTCCTGCAAAGATTTATTAGTTTATCTTTCATAGGCTGTTTCTAGTATGATTAGTTTTTGTGTGGATGAGGATTAAATAGCAAACACATTTGTCCAGATCTCTTTACAGAGTCAATCATCTCTCCCAAAGC
Source organism: Gallinago jamesoni (assembly GCA_025769975.1). NCBI lineage: Eukaryota > Metazoa > Chordata > Aves > Charadriiformes > Scolopacidae > Gallinago > Gallinago jamesoni. The sequence continues at coordinate 77,510,516 of JAOQGH010000032.1, forward strand.
ATCGAGCAGCTTCTATTATTTATATGTTAATGGCCAGGATCACACTGCCACTACATTCCTAAGTTCCAGCTCTCTAAAAGAAAAAAAAAAAAAATTGAAGTCTTAAATAATGCAGATATCATTGACAAGAAATTGGAGGACTTGTTGGGCATATATCGAAATAATCTAAAGCTGATGTGGGCAGAAGACATACTGTGCAATGACATGAGCAGAGTTATTATTTTGGGAACGCTTCTGCTTGCACTGCAGAGTTTAATAGACCTCTGGCTGTGAAATGAGATGTCTTCCACTTACGTCTGACTTCCTTCCATTTTTCGGTAACTGAACTTTCCCCTAATGAATAAAGTTTAGTAATTATTGCTTGACTTTGCTAGCTCCCCATGTGAAATTAAGCAAAATTAATATGAATTCCAAGAGATACGGGCATTCAAGCCAAGTGAAAACCAACAGAGTTTGGTGAGAACAAGTTGTTCAAGAGCCACATACTTCTCAACAGTACGTTCTTACTCATCATACAGCGTGGTGTACTCCAAAAGACAGTATTTAAAGTCTTGAAAAAGATCAAGATGGAGCACAGCAATACTGTAAGATAAAAACTTTTGTTTGCAAAAGACATTATTCTTCCTGCCCTTAATGGCAACCTTATTAGGTGTAAAGTTTAAAGACAGGGGAGGGAGGAAATGAAGCAATTGTTTTATTGCATCCCTCGGTATGGTGCTGAGCCTGACCTCTCCCCCAAGATTAGACACTCTCCTCTTCAGTCATGTGTCATTTGGAGCTGCCCATGGGTTAATTTTCCTTAATCACAGTGCCTTCTTATATCCTCATGTTCTGTTTCTCTGAATGATTCAATCACCAGGTCCAAAACCAAAGGCACTCAGAGGCCAACTTAGTTATTGGCTCAGGCCAACACAGGCCTAACTTCCAGATTCTCCACTGTTCATCAAGATCCACAAGCCTAAGTAAAGATCAGGATCTTCTTAATGCGTAGAAAAGTTTAGGTACCATTAATAGAGAGTCAGGAAACAGCATTACAAGTAGCTTACTGCTTAAGTGGCCACCAGTACTGAGGAGATTCATAGCACTCAAGAAAACCCAGACAAAAAACCGTGCACACATTGGCAGGGATAATTCTTTCCTCTCCAGATACATCCCTTCTCAAGATTCACACCTAGGAACTCTTCTGTGTCTGCAAGTAAATAACATTATTTTTGTAAAAAGGTGGAGGAACGAGGACATCTGCTACCTTCCTAACCCTCTTATTCTGTATACCCACGTACAGGAGTTTTCATAAAGTTTGTGGGAGGCCAAGATTCAAACTCTTCTTCTACTTTTCTGGATTTAACCCAAAAATTACTTTTCCAGAAAATTACTCTAAACCTTGGCTTAAAGGGGAACCTGGACTCACACACGTCTCAGTTCTTCTACCAAAGGTGTTCATTAACCCTGCACAGCAGGCTGAGGAGGTAATTGTGCCTCTCCTTTCAAGTCAGAATCACACAAGGATATGGGGTTGGGAGGGACCTCTGGAGATTATCTAGCCCAAGCCCCTAAGTCAGCCTGGCTCTTTTGTTTCCCAGGCTGTGAGCTCACAGTTTAGCGCACGATGACCTTCCAAGTGCAAAGGGAAACGGCCGGCTCCCATAACGCCCGGGAGCTTCCTCGAGACAGTAACACAGAGACCAGCTGGTGATCTTAAATGCCATGAGTTCAGTGAACTGTACACTTCAGGAAATCACTAAAACGGATGGTTTTCCACTCCTAGTGCTGACCTTCACAGAAAAGAAGATGTTAGAGTTCCCGTCTCACCAGTTTTGTAACAAAATTGCTTGGTTTGACAACCTCTGGCCTTCCAAAAAGCTTCAAAAATATCCTTCCTATGCTCCCTCTCCAATAATAAACCAGGCAATAATAAGTAGGGCATGTTTGCTGTCCCGAGTCTTTGAAATCACAGTACTAAGTCAAAAAAGGGCCAAGTTAAGGAAATAAGATTCCCAGAATGAAGCAGGTCTCATTTTAAAATGAAATAACCACAGTTAGAAATCCCTTTCTTAATATAGTTGAAGTGTAGCCCACTTGGGGGACTAGGGACTAAAATAATACACTTACATCATTTCTCACGAAGCCTTAGTAACTCCTTTGTTTTCAGCGGCTCTTTGAAAATCATGCAGCATAAGAGAGAATAATAATGAATCTCTGCTTTGAAATAGCACTTCTTACCAGCACCACTCAAAGCTTTTTATGAAATAACTAGTATCAGTACCATTCAGATGAATAACTAACACACAAAAGGAATTTCTAGCCTGAGAACACGGGTCACACTCAAGGCCATAATCAATAGGCCACACTATTCTGAAAATAAAATTATTTCAGGCCTTTTCTTTGTCATGACATTCTTTCAGTCACGGCTGACAATTTTTCAACCTATTGAGCTCCTTCTCTGATATGTGGAACTGGCAGAAATTTCAGATGCATGCTAAAATAGTAGCTGTTAATATAAGAGTCAAACTCTAACAGAGGAACAATGACTAGCAGATGGGTATTAGAATAGTAAAGAAGAGAAATAAAAGCAACATAATTTTTTTCCTCCAGAAGAGCCTCAGATCTGGGCTCACTTCATCTTCTCAGCTGATCCCATCTTACGGGAGGAAAAATTTATTGTGATTCATAGATATGCATAGGTTAACACATTGTACTGTTCACTTAACAAAAGAAAGATACAAGAATAGAGCATTTCAGACACCTCTTACTCCACATTTATTCCTAACCGTGAGGAATAGAGGCTTGGTGCCACATTCTGCTGGCAGCTGAGTTCATAAAATTGTGTTCGTGCAGTCTCACCGCACTAAGAATACAACCCTGAGCTCTTTCACTAGACATTTTTCCAAATAATCTCCAATATTCCTTTCTATAGCAGATCCCAACTTCTACACGGAATTTTTTATTTCAGTTTGGGGCTATCTCCCTGCTATTCCAGATACAGGAGCTCAAAACTTCAGGATTTGCATTGGGGAGAAGACAAACCCACATGTTCCCCTCAGAGTTGCCATGCAAGTATATATGGCTGCCATCTGCCTGCTCCCAATAAGTACTTCAAGCCTGATGGCAGCACCTCTATTTAAGCTGAAACTGCAAAGGAAGAGTTTTAATCATTTCTGAAGGTATTGATTCATGTAAGTGCCACCAGGCATCTCACCAGCTTGACTGAAGCATTTCCAGCCACTCTCATCCAGTCCCACATTCTGGTAAAGAAAAAAGCCCACAATCTTTAAAAAGCCTTTCCTCCTCCTGTGCCACATCCTCTTTTTGGCTTCAAGGAGAGGCAAAGACTCCATGTCTTTGAGGATTTGATACACGAGCACAGGATTCTCAGGTTTGACTTGCATCCACCTGGTCAGCATCCTGACCAGCAGCAGGTAGCATCAGTGAGGACACCTACCCCGGGACCCTCACCCTCCCCTTGTGTCTCTACACCCAAGCCACTGACTGATCATTTTCCTCTACCAAGGCATTAAAATAAGGGATTTGCAGTGATTTAGGGAGGTTTTTGCCACCCTCCATTTAGCCCAGAACTTAGTCCCAAATAAGCCCTGTATCAGCTTCAGGACTAGCAGCAATTAGAGTTCTCCTTATTCATTTATGAAACTTCCAATGTATGTTATCAGTCTGAGAATGTATTATCTTTCCAAAGGCAATGGAAATCCAATAAGAACCTCCTAAATGATGCAGCGCAGCACACAAAGAAGATCCACACGTTCCTCTGAGCAGTAAAGAGCTTTCAGCATTGCTGTAAGACAGGCCAAGTAGCAGCTTTCATAAGATTTCATCGCTATTTAACATGATGAAAACCCGTTATGACAAATCTGTGCTCTAAAAACAGCAGAATCACTTAAAAGTAGGATTCATAACCCTAATTTTAAATCAAAAAAGTTAATCAGGTAACATTAAACTACAGAAAGGTAGACAGAGGGCTGGAGAAGCATGAAGACTGTATTTGGTAGAGTTTTCCTTATGCTCTCTACAAATTTCCAATAATACTGTGTATGGTAAAGGTTGTAACAACTGTTCATAAATGATGAAATATTTAAAAACAAAAGTACATGTATCAGAAGTCTAATATCCTTTCTGTTCTCTGGTCATAATAATGGTTCCATTACATCACCATTCCCTAGATTTATTTTTCTTTTATTAAGGAACACGTCACTTTCTCTGTAACACAGACACTGAAATGAAGAGAAAGAACAGTTTTGCTGTTCATGAGCCTAATTCTTATGTGAGCAACACAGAGTGCATGAAACTTACCTTCTCAGGTAAGAGCCACCACTATGACTATACAGAGACATTCAGAGGATGCTGTTTAAGATGTTCTCACCCGCTTATTCTGGCACTGTGTAAACCCCAGATCTCTATTAAAGCCATTGCAAACAATAATTTTAGCATGTCCCCATCAATGAGTTCTGCATTCACATGAATTATTGTTAAATGGTAGTAATTTATCAGAAAGAATAAAAAAGTGATTGCTCTAATGGTGCCACAATCCAGCACTAGAATGCTGGTGAAGTTTTTTCCCCAAAGTTAAACTAAACAATAACAACAAAGAGCATTTCTGTGCCTATGCACAAATGTGTAATTGTATGCAAGGGTAGTAGTAGGAAATACTATCAGGAACAAAAATATACATATGCAGTAGGCACGAGTTAGTGTCATAGAGGTTTTGTGCACATGCCAGGAGCGATACAAACTGCAAAGAAAGACTGCAGAATGTGTTTTATTTGATTAGTATTGGCATAAAAACATGACATTACTATTTGTTTTCTTTATGGAACTCAAGACTTAAATCGAAGTCTTCTTTCTAGCATAATGTATTTACACAACAGGAAAGTAAATATTCAACATAGTATTAAAATAATAGTTACAATAAAAATTATATGAAAATTACCTCTACTTTGAAATGTCATTTGCAGTAAGAATACTTGTAGGAGAAAGTATTCCAAAGAAAGGAAAATGTGCTGCATAATGAAAAGCATGATTTTACTCTCATCTGTTTATGCAAGATGCTTTGAAAGTTATACTTGAAAGAGAAATATAGTAAAAGCATTATTCTATTCATTACTATGTGTTACCACTGTAACATTTGGATACATATTAGTTGATTTTAAGCACACCTGATAATTCACACACAATTTTTATTAAATGCAATGCAGGCTATTAAATGCAACAGAAAATAAATACACTCCAATACACTTAAAACAATCTGTCAGTAAATGCCATTTCATTTATACTGCAGGGTCTGGGTTCTGACAGGGGAAATTGCATCCTTGTACCCTAGAGCACACATCCTTCAGGGGTTATAATGAACACGAGCACAGGGAAAGCCTTGGAGGGAAGTAAAGTCAAACTCCAACAACCAAAAGAAAATACTTGTTAGAATGAGTTTTTGCACCACTTTTCCCCTCCTCTCCTCCCTGTTTCGAGGCAGCTGCGGAGCAGAGCTGTGGAGGAGGCTGTTCCTCCCAGCGTTTCTGAGGAACGCCCTGCAGCGGCAGAGGGATGCTCAGAGCTCCGACACCGCTGTCAGCACTCTGTCTCCCCGTCCCTTTCCCAGCCAGCCCCTCCTACCCTGGGGGCCACCGCATCACACCGCTCCTCACCCGCCTCGAAAAGCCCCCCGCGCCCGCCGGTACCGGGACAGAAGGGACCCCTTTTCCCCGGCTCCCTGCGCTCCCACCCGGCTTTAACGCGCTTCCTCCGGGCCCTGAGGGCGCTCTGTTTGCCGGCCCCAAGGACTGCTTCAGGCCACTCCGGTCTGATCAGGGGAGCTCCTGAAGTTCGGTAGGAGTTTCCTTCCCTTCTTTGACACGGAAAAATGCCTAACGCTCAATAAAACTGTAGTCTCCATACTAAACAGAAAAGGTGTGATTTCAGCCATGTATTTTATACATCTACATCATTGGTAAAGAGATTTATCACAGAAAAGAGAGAAGGCTCATATTTTTAGTCAATTACCATCTGACAGATAACATTGTATGAATTGTTTGCAGCCCTAAATTGTGGCAGATCAAGTGTTTTTGCCATCAATGTCCCTGAAACAGGCCTCAAAGCAAGTTAATTTTTAAGCTTTTTTAATTTTTACAGAAGACAGAATACGCCAGCCATTGTATTTATTATTCTGATCAAGTTACTGTCCAAACAAAAAGTCTTGATAGCAAACAAGCCTTGTAGTTCAGAAGTTCTAACGAAATAACAGATCTAATACTTATTACTCAACGTGCTTGAAATCCCTTTCAGTTTTGTATACGAGTACATACAGGACACAGAATCTACAGATTCTTTCTACGGCTTGGGTAATTTATTTTCTCCTGGAAAAGCTCAGAAATGACAGGAAGCACTTAAGAGTCTTGACCAATATTACTCACTTAAATAACGCACCATGAAAATAATACCACATCAGATACTCTTCTACACAGAATTACTCTGAAACAGTGCCCTCAACTAAAAAGGCGGGGAGGGGGGTAGAGAGAACACCAAAGTATCATGCACTTCAGTTTCAAGAGAGTAAATAGTTTACAGGACACTATAAGCAGTCACAAATTCATTATGTACAGCTCCAGAGCAGAAAAACATGCAAAACATGATCACTATCCAAAATTACTTTGAGTAATTCAGTGTATCAGGCTCAGATACAAACTCCAATTTATATGTCATATCTTAATGTTAGTTTCACCTACCAGGAAGAAAATTTAATGAAATTATCTTCTCTGGGATCCGAAGCAGTAGTTTCATTAGAAACTCAGTACTTTCTACAAACAGTCTGACCAAGTCCTTTCAGGTTAAATCCCTCTTAAAGCCTACATTTTCTCATTGAGCAGTATTCTGTTGGTCTGAACGGTAACTTCTGGTTACCTTCCCAATTGTTTTTACTCACATAAACAAAGCAAAACCAGAACAGGATAGAAGTTTGCACCCACCATTAAAGAACCCAAGAGCTACAAGCATAGGAACTCTCTGCCAACCCAGCCATTCCATTTGCTGCTTTCTCACTCCTCTCCCTTCCTTTCAGAGTTAATCAATAAACTATCTTCAGCTGGAATACTATTCCCACAAAACAGAAACCTTTGAACCTTGAGCACTGATGATAAAACTGATTTCATATGTCAATAGCATACCTGCAAATGTAGTTTCCAAGAGCTTTCTCGACACAAGGAAACAGTTTCCTAACACCAAACCACATTTCTAAGAAACACATACGCAACCCCCAGCTCGGCCCTCCGGGGTGCCTGAGCGCTTTATAGCAGGAGTTGAGCTCATGTGTTCACACTTAGATGCTTAATTAGAAGCCCCATCCCTGTGGGGCAGGGTGCTGGCTAGAGGAAGAGTTGTGCACAGTCAGTAATGCCTGGAAGCCAACATTTTGGTAGCTTGGCTGCACGAGGCTTTATACAGCTGTTCTTTATTTTCAATCACATGAAGGAGTGTAGTAGCTGGGGAAGCCAATATCACAGCTCTAGACTTAGAGCTGCCTCAATTTATTATGCTGTAAATACGACTGCTGCAGAAACGGTCAATGGTTTATTTGAACTGAGCAGCATGTCTCATTGAGATACACATACAAAAAATACCATCCTGCCTTCGCTCAGCTGGTGTCTCACAGAACCGTTCAGAAGCATTTCCTTCGCAGCTTATGATGAAGGCGTAGTCACAAGGCTTGATGAGTACACTTACACCAAAACTACGGATGTTGTTAATTGCTGAATTGCCCCTGACATAATCCCCTGTTCTACGGGGCTGTCGATGCTCCATCTTACATCCTGACTGCCAAGCTCTCAGAGTCCTGTTTCAGCTTGTACTGCCCTGTGCATGGGAGCATTCCCCCACTTCTTCCAGAAGCTAAGGAATACAGACAGAGGAAAACAGAACTCTCCTTTCACGCTAAATTTCCTCCCTACCATTGAGTCAAAGTGCCCTTACGAAGCACTTAGAAATTTTGGAACTGGAGATTCTTGAAAGTCTACTGGATGCTTTGACTCCAATATTATTTAGGAAACAGTTTATTTCTCCGCAACAGCAGGTTACAGATATAAGAAACAACCCCAGCATTCTAATGATTCTGATCAAAATGGAAGCAACAGAGAAAGTATGGGAGAGAAAAATTAAAGTCACAGTTCAATATACTTTACTAGAAAAATCATATAATTACATAATAGTCTCTGAATGATTATGAAGAGCACAAACACCCTGGGGTGGGACAAGCAAGGCAGAAGCTTAGTCTGGAATATACATTGCACCTTATACACACAGCAAACTTAAACAGGCTGCTATAACAGCTTCTGCAAATTCCATTAATTTGATATGCTTTCCATGGCTAAACAAAAGAAAAGCACCAAATAAAATATGCTCACAAGGCTCATGCAGGCTACAGATAAAACATGTTTCCTCAACCATTGCAGTGCTCATGGTGGCTATAGGATTCCCGCAGGTGGTCTATGGAAACAGTGTCAAGAGTTCTGTTAGAATATACAGGCAACCTGATACGCACCTAGATTACTGAAACATTTAAATAATCCACCCTTCTTTAAAATGGGGAAGGGTCTTCTGAAAAGCCCTGCCACCCACGCGGATAACGCTCATTTATGGAAACGGTGGGCAAGTGAATGACACATTTAGTTTATCAGTGCCCAAGGGAAGCAAATCTCTGCGTCGTCTGGGCTGTCCTCAGTATTGGCCACTAGAAAGCTCAGGAATGCGGTAACAGACTCCAAGAGAAGTAGCTCTTGCACAGCAAACAGGGGAGAAGTCCACTCATGCTGAAGTTTAAAGTTCTTCTGTTTCCAACGCTTCTGAAATGGCGAGTTTCACTTCCATTAGACTCTTTTTAAAAATGGAGTATTGATAGTTTCACTGAACTGTATTAACCTAAGTGCAGTGAATGCAGATATCAAAACACTAAAGAAGTATATAAGAAAGATTTTTACTAATGATTTTCAACTTTGGAATGAAATGGCTGAAATTGTTTCCTTAAAACACATATTTTCATTACACAGAGTATATTACATATAGAAGTAAACATCTATATACTGCCCGTAAGTCCCTTCCTTCTTTGCCAATTCCATTAAACTGCTCAAAGAAATACACAACATAAGCCAGATATATTAAGTTTCACCCTGCCGGGCAAAGCACTCTCAGGTACAGATGCATAAGTAGAAAGGAAGAAACAGGATTGTCTCAGCGCTATTCCTATCTCATGCAGCCAGAGCTACAGTTAAGATGATTTTGGAAGTATTTTTACTCAAAAAAAAAAAAAAAAGATTGGAGTCTGAAATGGACCTCGTGGATTACTGAAGGTTTGATTTTTTTTCTCATTACTGAGCTGCTCTGTGTAATGCAACACCACGTGCCTCAGGTTTGCACAGGGGGGTTCTTGAAAGAGTTCTTCAAGGGGACAAAACTGAGGTTGGGTAACACTTGAGCACCTCCTGCGTCTGCTTCAGTCAATACCTGCAGGTGTCAGTGTGGCACCAGCAATGGCAGCTGCTGGCTTCTCTAGAAGAAGCCACAAATGAGGCAAACCTTACCACGTCAAAGCCAAAAGCTGACTAAAGCTTTGACTCAACTTTTTATGTGCCTCTAGTAATAGTCCAAGTTCTCAAAAAGACACCTAAGTTCTAGGAGTATGAGTAGTCTAAAGAAAGAGATGCTGTGAGTGTTGAGCTACCCGTAAGAGTGTAGCCCACCAGTCACGGTATATGGTCCTTTCCCTCTGCTCAGCACTCGTCACGATACAGAGGAGAAGGAGCCAGATTCTTCATGAAGGTGCTTGGTGGTAGGATAAGGGGCAATGGGCCCAGGTTGAAACACATACTAGGTTTCCCAAAGAGGTTATGAAACCTCCAGCTTTGTCAAAACTAGACAACAGCTCCCTGAGAAGTGCGATCTGATGAGATATGTGTTGGACTAAATGACGTCCAGAGGTTCCTTCCAACCTAAGTTAGGATTCTGTGCAATGTACTAGCAAAAAGCATAAAGACCCATCAACAAGAATGGTGCTGCAAATCACTGTCTAGTAAAGGGAAATCGAGGAGAATGTGAAAACTAAGAGAAAGAACGACAGTGACCATCAAAATAAGAACGGTATTAATAAACCGTTCAAAGAGAGTAATTATGGAAGAGTAGTTAACACTGGTTTAGTGGCCAACATGGAGGAAAATAAAATAGCCAATGTCAGCAGAAAAGCAGGGTTCAAAACTGTCTTGTCAGAGCCTTTACAGAGTTTGTGTGTGTACTTTCTGCTCAGCATGCAGATAGTCCCTGCTGTTACACCTCTGTGGTGCCACTAAAAGAAGAATTCCTAAACCACTTCTAATTCAGCTTTATCCTCAGAGAACAGCCTTTACTGTCATGCTGTGAGTTTGTCTATTTATCCCTCCCGCACAGTATGTTTTAGATCTATCAGCAAATTTCAGCCGTATTTGAAAAAGAAAAAAAAAAAGCACTTTGGGGTAGGTTCCTGCAAAGCTCTGCGCAACACCCGGCTCTGTGGCTGCGAGAAGCCCCAGCCCCTTGGCTGCTGTGTGATCTGCTGGGTGGCCATCACAGCCTGCCAGCTCGTCCCCTATAGCAGGGACAGGCACTCATTTACTGCCCGAGGGCGGGGAACTGGATCCTGCACTGGCCCCTGCTCCTGGGGGGGCTTTTAGGGCCCCTGCTTTCCTCAACGAGCCCAAGCACTCAAACACCTGCAGGCTGAATGGCTGCGGGTTAGCTCTTCTGTATGACAAAACAAACTAACTCCGGGAAGAAAAACTACCCAAAAGAAGTCTATTCCGAAGCAGAATGTCTGCTGCCTATACATAGCCTGTAGCCGGCAGTGGTACCATTCCTTACGTTACGGACCCTGAATCCTCATAGCCCACAGAAGCAGCAAGCCGTGCTCACTGCCAATATTCTGCCTTTACAGTCTACTGTAGGGCTCCAACAGTGTTATCAGAGAACTTCAGTCTGCCTGGATTCCAGTTAGACCATTATCTACTTCTGCAAATGTTATTACTAGGATGTGTAAGATTATGCAATCAAACCCATTATAATTACATTGGGGAATAATAGCACTCTGCAATTTCAATGCCAATAACATTTCAAAAGCACCCATAATAAATTTCTAAACGTAATCCAACTGATTTCCTGTCTTTGAAATAGGATTTTCTTCTTTGCTGAAGGTGAAAAACCTATTTCCATTTCCAAGGTTCAAAACTGAGTTAGGCTGCATTTTTAATGTAATTTGTTTTGTTAGTATAATTAAATCAATAACTATCTTTCAATAAATGCATTAACAATGCAAAATGAGAGATGCATTAACATTTTAATCCCCATTTATGTTCTCCCAGCCACCAGTTTTTTCCCCTTCTAAGACATCTATGAGGAAAACATATTCAATTGCATTTTAAAAAGCCTTGAGGGCACGCTTAAGTACTGAGGATCCTATTGACAAAAGCAGAACCTTTCTGTACAACCACTTATTTTGAGATCCCGTTTATTAAGTGACTCCAGTCCTGCCACAGCAATTACTTGTTAATACTAGTGTGTGTCCCCCCCCCACTCCCACCTCTCTGAATTCTGGTCACTGTGGAGGCTGATGGATGGAGGATCAGGGAAAAAACCTTCAATCCCAGCGGCGTCAGAGAGTTTCAGAGACATGTGTGTTCATTCACCTGGGTGATGTGCGCTTTTAGTATTAGTGAGCTGAGTACTTTAACATCTTTTTCTGTTTTGGGATTTGCAAGAAGCATTCTGGTGTTCGCAGCAGCAGGTTTGGTACAGCCCAGTAAAATCCCTGAAGTAAAAATACATATAATTTTTCTACAGCAAAAAGTCTGAAACAATCAACTAGACCTAGCCAAAAACTTCAAAAAAACAAAAGGCCAGTATGAAGACCTCTGCTTTTCTGAAGGTTCCTGTTGTCCAAGCATGATATATAAGCCCAAAATCGACAGCGTAAACAGTATTGTCTATGTGGAGAAGTCATTCTTTTATAGAGAATGCACCGAAACTTTCTGCCAACTACCCCATCCGCAGCATCAATCTAGGGAACCGTAATAGGTCTTATTCTAGTGAATGCACTGGTTCTGTTAATATTGACTTCTTAATGATCTGTGTCTTATTAATAATTAAAATAAAAGCTTCACTATTTGTAACTGCTACTACCACTAAAATCCTCATTTAAGCTTCCAGGCTCTATAGAGAGATCGTTTCTACAGGCAGAGCACTCTGAATCTCAAAGTACTTTATACAAAATTTTACATCAATTTTTGATGCACTTACATTGTATTGCTTTATGATTTGTTTTGCAGTCTACAAACTGCTGCAATAAAGATGCAACGGATCATTAGGATCATTGGACATCCCAACACGGCAGTCCCATGATGTATTAGTGTGCTGATCTCTTTTTCAAAACAACAACAAAAAATATCTATGTTCCCTTTTGCAGAATATTAGTGAAAATAAAAAATATTTCTCCATCAATTTCCACAATTTTACCTGTCCTGGCTTTAAAATGATCACAGAATATTTAGATCAAAAGTCCCAGGACTGAAACTCCATAGCGCCGTGGGGTATCTGCCCAGGTTCCTGACTCTGTGCTTCTGTGCTGCTTTAGTGCTTCAAAATACTGCGAGGAACTCCTTTTCAGTGGTATATATTTCTGATCATTTTAAACATTAAGAAATAAAGAGGTGGTATTCCAGCTTCTGTGATAGGCCATTGCCTCAGAATAAATCCAGGATGAGCCATTCCATCACCTTTCCAGGTGAGGCTGACCGGCCTGTAGTTACCCGAGTCCTCCTCCTTGCCCTTTTTGAAGCCCGGCGTGACACTGCCTTTCTCAAGATGATGGAGAGCAGCTTTGCAATAACGTCTGCCAGTTCCCTCAGCACTCACGAGTGCACCCCATCAGGGCCCAGGGATTTCTGGGTGTCAAGTTTGCCTGAATGATCTCTAACCCGATCCTCCGCGATCAAGGGAGACTCTTCCTGACTCTTTGCTCTCTCTCCTCCCTCCAGGGGGTTCCTGAGGGCCAGCCTCAGCAGTAAAGACTGAAGCAAAGAAGGCATTCAGTAGCTCTGCCTTCTCTGCATCCTCCGTCACCAGGGCACCCACCTCCTGCAGCAGCAGGTCCACATTTTCCCTGATCTGCCTTTTCCTGCCAAGGTACTTGAAGAAGCCCTTCTTACTGTCTTTAACATCCTTTGTCAGGTTAAATTCCAAGTGGACCTTAGTCTTCCTTGTCGCATCCCTGCATAATCTGACAATGTTCCTGTATCCCTCCCAAGTGGCCAGTCCCTTTTTCCACATTCTGCAAAGCTCCTTCTATCCATTTGAGTTTTCCAGAAGGTTCGTGCTCATCCATGCACGTTTCCTGCCGCCTTTGCTTGGTTTCCTACTCATAGGGACGCACCAATCTTGAGCTCTTGATTCTAGAGCCTCCTGCAAGTAGGTCTTTGAAGAGGCCAGAGTCAGCTCTCTGGGAATCCAGGGCTGTAATCCTTCTTACTGCCCTGCTTCTCCCACCCAGGATCCCGAACTCCACCATCTCGTAGTCACTGCAGCCAAGGCTGCCCCTGACCCTCACATCCTCCTCTGTCTGTCAGCACAAGGTCCGGCAGCGCACCCCTCCTCCCTGAACGCCAAAAGAAAAGGCCAGTTTCTCACTAAGTCACCGAGCTATTTACGTTTTTGCCCACCTAGTTCCACATAAATTCTTATTACTTCAATTTCTAACAGCATAAAATCAGCAAATGTATTCTTTTTCTTGCAGAAAAGTATATTCCCAAACAATTAGTAATTTTCTGAAAAATATTTTGAAAGCAACAAGGCTTATGAGCATATGTGTACTCTGGGACTGCTTTATTTTAATAAATAAAAGGTGGAGGGCTTCTTTGTATAAATTGCAATGACACTGAATGCAGGCAGCAACATATTCTCACTTCAGATGACCCTGTTACTCAAAGCTATTGATGGGCATCAATCTGAGCACATTCACACACTAAGCACTTTACAATTGTAAGATTTTCTGCATCATTAATAATTCTACAGAGGGCCTCACCAATTGTTGACATTAAAGGTAAATGTTTGTCTTAATTTGCAACCCACATTAGAGTAATGGATTTAAACCACGTCCAGTTCCTACCTAAAACCTACCCCAATTCACCTTGCTCATTTCTAACAGATACTAGAACAGATTATGTTATATTTTCAGCTGTAGAGTTGGGCATCGTCACCACTATTTTACTTTTTAATTCAACTGCATGATTTGAGCGAGTTTCTCAGTTTGTACCCTTCATTTTACCCCTGAAAGCAAAAGCTATAAAAGGGATTTCAGGAAGTGATTAAAGTATTTAGTCTTCCAGACAGTACTAAATGTTATTTATCCCAAAATAGTGGCAAAATTAAAAAACACCCAAACTACCACAGAACATTTTACATTAAACTATACGTGACGTAATGTCAAATACCTCATCTAGTATGTTTTCCACGTTGGCAAGTGACTGAACTAAAGTGGCTCCAGAATCCCAAGACCTTTCAACATGGCACCTGACACACCAGCCAGTGCTAGGACTGCAAAACCCATCTTCTTAAAAAGCCTATATACAACGCGTTATTATTAGCATGTATCTTTTTCTTTTTTTGACAAAGTATGAAATTTTTGCTATCTAGAGAGGAGAACTGGTAGGAAACATTCCTGTTGTGGTTTACTGGTTTGGCAGTGCTTGCCCTGCGTGCCAGTTACCTTCTCCAAGTCTTCTATTTTTCTTCTATATTCCAAATTCATTCTTAGGAGTTATAGTGCACTTGTTCTCACAGGAACTATATCTCATCACCATTTTTGTGAATATCAAGAACTACAAACTGAAATTAATTATGTCCATTCAATGGTGGCTATTCAGCACAAGTCTTGGCTTAACATTATTTCCTCTCCTGTGAGGAGTATGTTCTCTTTCTGGCTATTCAACACTAGCAAATGGAAGTAGAACTGGTGGAGAAATTCTGAAAAATGGGCTGCTTAGCTGACATTAGAGCATTTAATAAAACTGGATTATGCTGTAGCTGAATTTCAAAAGAAAACTAGAAAATAAAGATCTGACAAGAGGCAAGCGGACAAAAATGTTCCACCTTTTAAGTCTCAAATCTTTATTTGTTCAAAATCTCCAGTTTGTGTAATAGCATAAGTCTAAATTTTAACACACCACAGTTTCATTTTGTAAAGAAGATACGTTTTGATTAATACCTATTAAAAAAACCTAGATTTTCCTAGCAACAAATTTAAAAATGTTAGACCTTGTTCATTGGAGAAAAAAAAAAAAACACAAACCAAAATAAATTTCAGTTTCTTCAAGTCTTTGCAAAATTTCTCATCTTCATATATTTAACCTGTTTTGCAGACTCTCAGATAACAAAATGATGTCGGGCCAACATGGTGGTGCAGACCCTGCCCCAGGCCAGCATTGCTCTTGCTTTGGCTACAAGGGCCCCATATTGTCCTTGGTTCAGCTGCAAGTGCAGAGAGGGGACAATCCAGCACCTCCTGACCTCGCCTGCCAGGGCACTGAGTTGGGACACTCTGGTACCAGTACAGACAACAGGGGGATGAGGCACCCCCGACGAAACACAGCCCAGAGCCTGGGTCCAGCCCACCCTGAAAGTTGCCAACATCCCCTGAGAAGGATCGTGGCCACAATGGAAAGCTGATTGACCAAAATCCATCATCTCGTGACTATTGATATCGACCCTAACCTGGGACTCTGGAGAGCTCTCTGGGATTGCAGCAGGCAGCTACCCCCTGTTTCGGGACATGACTCAGACCGTCCCCTGACAGACGCCGACCAAGGGATAAGAGTTTGGAGTTTCAGACTGAAATCAGAAGTCGACAGAAGCCGATGATGGGAACAGAGTGAGTAGTTATTTTGCCCTTAGGTGTTATTTAGAAACAGCACTGCATGCAGACAGGTACTTATCTTGGCATCCTACATCCCTTCTCCTAGAGAAACAGAATAATAGAAAGTAGAGATGAAAGAAATCCTGAGAGATTGCCCAGTCCACTTGTGCATTCCAAGATGGAATCAGAGACACTCAAACCATCTTCGACATGCAATTTCTTTCCACGGTGTTTTGAGCTTTTTCCTCTTTCTCATCAATTCTAAACTCATCTCCATAATCAAGGCTTCTAGGTGGAGAACCTCCTACATCTCAGCACATGGCACATCTGAGCTTTGCAGGCCAGGGTCGTTAATCACATACCTCTTCATACGTCGGGAGAGAAGACAGGGACTTTATCTGTCCATATGGTCCCACTCTGCCCTCGGGTGCTGCGCCGTACAGAGATCGATTGCAACCTGTACTCAAGAGTATAAAGAAAGCAGAAAGTCCAAAGGCCAATGTGAAACTTTACAAGCTCTCAAGAACAAAAAGAAAAATTTTTGCTGAGCTTCTTCCGATTCACTAAAAACAAATAAAGTCCAACCTTAAACCTGTTGTCTGTATTTTTGTAAATCTGAGACAACCAACCTGTAATACACCTCTGTGTACGTGTTTATTGTAATGGGTGAGGTGCTCCAGAGAGCAGAAGAAACTCCACCAGCTGTCTCTGGTACTTTAACATGTGAAGCACAAAAACGCAGTGAAGCACAGAACAACCAAGGAGCTTTCCAGAGGAATTCTGAGACATCTGAATAGCAACCTTCTCAGGGGGGTTTTCCTTTCTTCACTAAAAAAAAAATGGGGAGCCAGAAGATAGCAACTCAGCAACAACACGGGTCAGCTCAGTCTAAGGAGCAATGATGGTCGACCCTTCCTCACCGGACTCAGCACTGCCTGAGCAGCAAGCTCTTGTCAGTGTCCTGGTGTCCCACCAGCCTGGGGAGCAGAGAATGCTGACAGAATCCTAACCCTTGGCACTAGCTCACTGCTCCTGGCTATCCATGGTGTGCTGGCACAGAAACAATTCTCCCTACTCTCCAGCTGTGCAAATCCTGGGCTTCGTGCTCACAGTAAAAATAGCAAAAGGAGTGTAAAAGTTCCCAAAGTTAATCAGAGAAAAAGGGTCACATACATACAAATGTAATTCTCTCTCTGAAAAAAAAAACAAAAAAAACCAACCCAAACAAAAAAAAGCAGCTCCTTAGAATTAGGAGGGGGAGAGGGGGAGGGGGAGAAGTGAATTGTGGTTGCAACACCATAAGGCTATTATGCCCCGAAGACATTTTCATACACAACACACTGCCAGGAGCCCTTATATCCACAATGAATTCATCTTTATGAAATATGGAGTCCCCTGGAGCCACTATGCCAATATACATTCCATATAGAATCCATGCATACAAGCTTCTGCCTGCAAAAATTATGTGAATATAAACTTGACATATGAATAGGTAAGAACAAATGGGTTTTTCGTATTAGAGGAAAATAACACCATTGCAATCAAACTCAAAGGGTGGCCTGCACAGTACTGAGTGGAAGTTTTTCAGTCAGCTTCAACATTAATGTCTGAATTGCCCCTGACACGCCTAAATTCAGGCTTAAATTTACCAAGACAAGGGATGTGGCTCAGCACTGTCCATCCCGCAAGCTGCCCATGCCCTGGGCTCACAAGAGTCGACCATGTCGTAAGACAGACCCTATGGCACACCACCCTCAGCAGCACAGAATGAGCTGTGCTCCTTCTCCACAGGAGAAAAGTGACAATCACCTTCCTGCCTCCCGTGCCATGTCACCTGTGAAATCCACAGCCCTGGCACATCACATTTAAAATCTCTAGCTCCCAAGAGGGCAGCCCCCACCCCCTGAATTCTGGCTGTTTCACTCCAACTAGCATGGAAGAATACATCACCGTGTCACAGAAATAAGCATAATCACCCAGCCCATCTTCCACCCCCGTACGTTTATCTTGAAGATGAGATAATCACTCTCCAGCTGGCTGCCAGGAGTTGGTGTTCACCTTCTAATCCGCTGCCTGCTGAAGGCATCTATTCAACCTTTCAATACCACTGCACTCATGCTGATAGCTTCAAGTTTACTGGCTTGCGGCTTCCACCACAGGTAACGTGCCTGCTCCAGCCATTGCTGACCTCCAAACCTCACTGCCTTTTCAGACAGGTCCCAAGATCCTGCACAGGGGCAGTGATGTGCAGACTTAGCTGGGTACTCCAACCAGCCCGTCCATCCCAGCTGAGGTGTCTAGTCCTGCCCCGTTTTTCAGCTGACGGATGAGAAAGCACAACTGGAGGAGCCCGGGTGGTCCAGGTTCGGCACCATCTGTGGTCTGTAGGCGTTGAGTGGAAGTTTGAGATGGTCTTCTCCCACCCACACCAGTCTGAAGTTCTTTTCATAGCTCAATTTATTCAACTTATGGGAAGTACTAAAACATTTGCCTGCCTTTTTGGTGCTTAGACTTTATCTAAACTATGTCACTTGAATAGGCCTACACCGAGCACACAACGTTTCCAACAGTTCATATTCTGAAATGAATTTCCTGAATACAAAGGGGAATAAGACAGTCTCATACAAACTTCTCCACAATCTCTCTAAATGATACGTAACCCACAGATTCAGAAACCACGCATTTTTTCTCTCCTGATAGGACAACACAAGTGCATACACCCCTTTACTCAGAGAGCTAAAAGCTCATGTTCCATCTGACCAGGAGACCTGTTTGCACGCCTCAGCAATACATACTGTGAGCAATGGATGGAACACTGGCCACACAGAAATATCTCCTGTCTACAGACCACCCGCTCTGCCTCTGGCAGAGCTGGCACTGCCAACCGCTTTTCGTGTGCTAAATATCTGGGTTAGTACAGCGAGAGAAAAGAACATCCGGGCTTAAAAGGCACATTGGCCCATTCCCAGCACCACTGCAAACGTTTACCCTCCCACCATCTCACACATACGAAACAAATCCAGAATTAAAGCACTGCAAAATGCTTTCTTTTTTTTAAATTGCTGCAGATTTTCTGAAAAGAGTCAATTATACACAAAAAGCGCTGAGGAAATGTGGACTGGACTTACTTATAGGTAAAACCTATGTCAATACACATAGGGGAAAAATAAGTTCTCTAAAGAACAGAAACCATTCATGATTAAGGTATTTTAAATTATATCATCACCTTTGGCAGCATTACTTATGAACCATGATATATAATTCTAGGGATCAGTTGGCACTAATGTATCTATAAGAGGAAGCAGATGTTTTAGAATTAATATCTTCTACAAGCTTTTTACTTTTTATCAAAAATAAAACTGTTTCCAAGTCAAAAACATTTTGATATATTGTGTAGGTTTTGGTTCGCAAAGACGTGAAAAACACTATAGGCCGACATGCATATCTAATCTATGTTAATCAATGAAATACAATCAGAAATTGGGCCAAACACAGGAACAGGATAAAACAAAGAGAAATTACTTCTCACCTTTAAAAAAGAAAAAAGAATTTGTTGTCATTTTACGTCTAAAGATGGAGTCAGTAGCATCATTGACTCCTGCTTGCAATAAACTATCAGACTGTTACAGAACAATCAAAACAGTGCTGCTAGTTTTCCAAGGATACCCTAATCATCAGAGTATTCTCTGTCATTAGAAATTTCAAAAAGATTAAAGTAAAAATATTAACCATTTTGGGGAGTTTGACATGATCTCAGTGACTTTCAGATTCTGACTTTTTTAAAAAGCTTATCTCCCCCAGTTATGTCCACGTGAATAGCTACTGCTGTACTATCACAAAGGTGTTTTCAAACCTTTTGCATTATGAATTCTTTTTTTCTGTAGATGACACTGCGGTTGTGGAGACCAATTTCTAGCATGTACCTAAGTGTCTTCCTGAGTAGACATGGACTGATACAGATGTTCAGGTTATATAAATAGGAGAAAGGAAGAGAGAAAACCTTTAAGTTCCTTTGGGGGGACAGAATACTACCTACCAGTAATCTCCACACTCAAAAAGGTGGGAAAACTCACAGCACATCCCTAAAGTTTCAAATCGGTAAAACAGAAGTTGTTCTTTAACATAGCTAGAACTGGAAAAAAATTTTCTCCCTGAATACATATTAAGGTTCCAAAAAGGAATCTCCAGAGTCCAGAGGAGGCCATGGAGATGCTCCCAGAGGGGCATGGAGCCCCTCTGCTGTAAGGACAGGCTGAGAGAGTTGGGGGTTTCAGCCCTCTCTCTCATTGCATGGAAGAGAAACACACAAACACTAACAATGTGACAGATTTTTTAATACATAAGTTGCTTCCAGTTATCAATACATGTTCCTAATGTTTTAAAATAATTTCCGACCTGTATCAGTTATTAAAAGATCAATTTCTTCCTATAAATAGTGTTAAACATCTGAATTCCATTTAAACCTTTGGGAAAAAAAAAGGCTGGTGTCTTAAAAATACTATAGCAAGGAGAAAATGATATTGCAGTGGCAAAGAAATCAGCAGTAGTTACTGCCTAGTGTTACCCAGGCCACAGCTTCATTAAATAACGTAGCAAATAAGAATCTCCCTGTTCACAGGAAATTACTTGTCCTCTTACTAGTTTGGTTTTTTTAAATTAGAAGTGAAATTGGCATAGGCAATTCACATGTATCCATATATTTATACCAATCATTTTCTATTGAGCAAATGGATGAATACAAACTATTTAAGCCGATGATTTATTTTGTGGATGGTTCACTACCTAGCCATCATTCACAGCATAACTATCTACCGTGATCTAGAATCTCACTGATATTTGTTAAATATAATGTTCATGTAACAGTAAACGTGTTTAAATTTTATTTCACTTTGCTGCAAATTATCAAGTGGAAGATTTGTAATAACTTTATATTCTTGCTTTGTCCCAAGGTTTTCCTTTCCTCTTTTCAATAATTAGCAAAATTTCTGCCCAAAAGCTACTGCTCTTGCAAATTCCCCAACTATGAGCTGTAAGAATTTTCCAGGCTATGGACTGTAAAATGAGATAAAGACTATAGTGCAAAAATAACCTAGCAGAAAAAGTCCAGCTATCCCAGAGTAAACTGGTTTCCTGTGCTTCGGCCAATTATTCTCACGTAGAAGGCTGGATGCACTGAAGTCTGGATTTTCACCAGTGTCTAATTTACTTAAGGAGAGCTATCCCAGACAATCTGCACTTATGACCCCGTTTTATAAATTCAGTCTCAGGTTTCTTTATGGATTCTCCCAAGGAGGTCAAGGGGTTCTTTGCAATACCTCCCACCTTTCTCACACTCACCAGGATAAAGGCAAAAAGCATATTGTCTATGGCCTGTAAAATG
The DNA here is from genome assembly GCA_025769975.1 of Gallinago jamesoni. Classification (NCBI taxonomy): domain Eukaryota; kingdom Metazoa; phylum Chordata; class Aves; order Charadriiformes; family Scolopacidae; genus Gallinago; species Gallinago jamesoni. The sequence continues at coordinate 77,531,818 of JAOQGH010000032.1, forward strand.
CACATTCTCCCTTTTTGTTAGCTGTACGTCTCTTCGCTGCTGCCTGCTCCTGCCATTCATAGCAGAGGCCTCTGATACAAATCCTGACATCACATAAAGCTTCGCCATGCAAGAAAATAGCCAAAAAGATCACTGGGAAGACATAAATGACTAAATGCTTTAAACTGCTTTTCCAAAATAAGTCCTGATCAATCCAGTACTGAACATCTATTTTTGCAATAAAAATACATACTTTCCCCAATTTTAAAAAAAGTCTAAATGTATAAATGGCAAGATTCAGAATTAGTTAAAAAAAGAATCAGGAAAGAGGGTCACAAGCGTTTACTTTCTTCAAATAAAATTTAGGTAATATTAGTGAGTTTACTCATTTTTTCCTTGCACTTTGTCCTGAAAAGTAGTGAGCACAACTTAAATCTCTTCCTGCAGTACTTGCTTATGTAGATAAATATCTTTCCTTGAGCTTTTAATGGGGTTTATATCATGTTGTTTTGTTTTGCTGCTTTTTTTTCCCTAATGCAAAATGAACAATTGGTTGCTGAAAATATAATTAATACTTTTTCCAATTGTGCAATTCTACAATATGAAAAGACCATGACAAAGTTTTCAATAAGCTTTGTCTGAAGTAGAAAGGCAGCAGTGCTGCCTAGGAAATGAGCCAAATGTAAACAAACTCTTCATGGTAATTTGACAAGACTATATTATCAATTTCAACACATAAAGCAATGCCATCTACTCCTCTAAAAGTTCTTCACCTAAATGCATCTTATTATGACTGTATATATATATAGATTTACACACACACACACACACATATATATATAAAAAAACCTAAATTTTTCTAATGCCTACTACATATAGGACGCAGGGGCAAGTCCAGAAAAGGGCTAGCTAAAAACAAACCTTGCTTTTAAGAGAATCTTTCCCATAATGATTTTTTTCTTAGTTATCTTTAAAATGCAGCTCAGCTCTCTCTCCTGCTTTGGCCATTTCCATGCCACCTCCCCAGTTACAAACCAGCATGCCCAGACACAGAAGTGTTGGAGTGACTGATGGGAGCCACTACTCTGAGAAACCTCAATTCAAGAAAGCTGGAAGACACATGGTGGGTCCAGATAGAAAGAAGAGTGTTGAAAATGAGACCTGATAAATATTCAGATGTTCATTGTTTGTGATGCTTGAAAAGATAAATTCAAATCTTTTTGCTACTAGATGAATTTCTGCAAAAAGACAATACCAAGTAGGTCAAAACCCCCTTCAATCTCTCTCCAGTTTGCCATCAGTTATTTGGGGTTTCTTTAAAGTCTGTCTGAAAAAGATTTAGTGCTCTGACAGTCTCATTAGAAACTCAATGTTCAGGAATCAGGCAAGAACTCCAGAACAGGGAAATGGAGTTTAGTATCTCAAACTATTCCATCTACATCTGCCACAATTCATACACTTCTCTGTAACTTATTTTCAGCCTGAAATTAGGAGGATTTCCAAACCCTCTTCACCTTGACTTGTTACCAAAGTTAATAGCAAATTTCTCATTGTTTTTAATAACCATGGGTTTAACTCCATGCAAACTGCTGAAAAATCCACTCTTCTTTCTGAAGGAAAAGTATTTATTTATGAGAGCTGTACTGTACATAAAATACCTGATGTGAATCAAATAATTTAATTTGACACATAATTTGACACATAATGTTGCTGTGAACATAAATCACTCTGGGCTTACTTAGGGTTTTTTAATTGAATCCTTTACTTTAATTTTAATGACTGGATCCTTCTTCCTAGCGAAATCAACAGGAATTTTGGCTGTTACTGTTTCAATTACACCAATTAAAGCTTAGATAGTCAACATATATGTCCCAAGATCCTTCTAAAATATAACTGTAAGGACTCTTGGCTTAAGGACAATAGAATTGTGATGAAGAACAGGAATAACAGTTAATAGCATTAAACAGTAAAGAAGATAGTTACTGTAACCTTCCAAAAGTAGGAATCCCTGCATGTGAGTACATACATATTTGACAAAAAATAGTGCTTCACAAAATTCAGCTTTAATCCATATACATAATCCAGTATAACATAGTGGGCATTTAGTTTCTTTGTATATTCATTCCTCTTACTGTAAATTTAAACTTCGAAAAATAAATTCAGCTGAGAGATCATCTGGTTTTGTCTCACACTAGTGAAATGCTCGTACAGTCCATATATGCTAAATAATCAGGCTTTTCATGCTTCACTCTCCCCTACAGATTTTAAAATCTTTATTCACATCCTGTACGTCCCCAAAGTGCTTTGCTTTACTGCTTCAGCAACTTCACTGACACAACTGACAGAGCAGACACTACCGATTTATTTGACTATGCAGAACTGAGAGGAAGTTTGGTTGTTATATTCGCCCAGCGTGACTTCGGAGAATATTATGTGGGGAAAAAGTACGTTTTCTTTATTCAACTGATTTATTTATTGGCTTTACAAGTCTTCTATTTTGAATGTTTCCAACGCTAATTCATCGAGTATTATTGGCTTAAAACATCCTGCAGTATTTTAACAGCAAGAAGAATGAAGTCATTAAGGCACACATAGAATCATAGAATCACAGAACGGTTTGGGTTGGAAGGACTTTAAAGCCCCCCCAGTGCCACCCCCTGCCCTGGGCAGGGACACCTCCCACCAGCCCAGGTTGCTCCAAGCCC
>JAOQGH010000032.1:77534601-77600320 GCA_025769975.1 Gallinago jamesoni
CACCTCCCACCAGCCCAGGTTGCTCCAAGCCCCCTCCAACCTGCCCTTGAACCCCTCCAGGGATGGGGCAGCCACAGATTCTCTGGGCGACCTGGGCCAGGCTCTCACCACCCTCGCACCGAAGAAGCTCTTCCCCACATCTCAGCCCCATCTCCCCTCTTTCAGGGTCAAACCCTTCCCCCTCCTCCTCTGGCTCTCCTCCCTCATCAAGAGCCCCTCCCCATCATACTGTATCTTGATCAAGAACTCTCCTTCTCTCCTTGAGGCCTAGCAAAACAGTCCATTATCCAGAAAACGCTGCAATAACAGGGTGGGAAATCTAAGCTCAAGCACCTGACCTGCTTGTGCCAGTTGAAGGCCAGAACCCCAGTATGCCCACACTGCCCAGGGAGCTGGGGTGCAGAGGTGCCCACGCTGGCAGCACACAAGTTGGTGTCTCACCTGGAAGCTGCTCGGGGTGACCGGTGCGGGCTCGTGCTCACCCTCCTCTTCCAGCCTGGGGCAGTGCACAGGTATGAACCCAGTCAAAAAAAAACCCTTTGCTCAAGCTCTCCCACTCCGTTTAGCTCACCCTGGCTGGGACAGATTCACTGGAGGACTGGGAGGTTACAAAGTCAGCCTGCTTTGTGAGTAAGCTGAAGGAAGAGCTGAATTGGCTTACCTTCAGTGAGACAGGAGACTCTCCTCAAGGAGAGATTTGGGTTCATGTCTTTGCTTTCATTTAGGCAGAGCAAGGACTTGACTCTCTCTTCCATTTCCCAGGTAGGCACCCTTACTCCCAATTTACTAGTCATCCTCTAACGGTTTGCTACCTATGCTTTTGTTCACAGAAACTCTCTCATCAGAACAGGTAGACTTCTATGAAGCTGGTTTGATATAACAGAGCTTCACCGTGCTTCTAGCATATAGCCTCAAAAATCTATACGAGGTACAACACAAACATCAACATAAAACTCACCAACCACCCAACAGAAGCGTGAAAATTCATCGTCATACTGAGCACTTGGCACTTGCAAGACCAATCCTCTGCAGAAACTGTTGGAGAAGCTCCTGCTCATTTGTTGCTCATGGTTTACACAACAGTTTCAGAGCAAAGCCAGGAAAAATGGCAATTATACATTGTGAGAAAAACTATTTTCAACCTGAAAGGTGAAAGTGAAATGCAAGAACACTTTCAAAGAATAAACCACAATGACTGGGAAAGCAAATGGTTCCTATGTCAAATGTCTTCTAGTATAGTAATGGTATTGGTCTTATAATAATTTAAATGAATTTTCAATAAATATAAAATCTTCTCATATTTTACTAGATTTAGACACGTACAGTTTTACACCAAGTGTATATGCTCATTGATGTCTATATTGAGCATATACGGGTTATGCTTGGATGTATTTCAATACTTAAGCCATCAAACCATTTATATGATAAAAATATTAAACAAGCAAAATCATTATTTGATAATAAGAGAGTGAACAAACAACAAATAACATTTCCGTCTGTCATGTTTTTATCACGTTTGCTTCAAGTAACACTTTTGGTAAGTGAACTGTCATAAACAGCTGTTAGACTCCTAACTCTTGCTGATGCAACAAACAGGTAATTAGGAGGTTTCAATTAGCAGTAGGTTTGCCATTGCGCCCAAGGTGAGCACACCCAGAAACAGACCACGCCAGAGAAAGAGACCTAGGACAGGCAGAGGCAGCAGCAGGCGGCTGAAGGTGCTGTCAGGAGCAGGGACGTCAATAAACCTGCTCTATAATCAGAGAAAGCAAAACCTAACAAAGCCGAGGAACATCTCAACCCAGCCAAACCTCCTCCTCCGCCTCCGCCGACCTAAGACACAGGCTCAGCGGGGGCAGGCAACGGCCTCTCGCTGTCAGCATCTAAACACACACTGCAATGACATTTTTCAATCTGGCATCTGGAACGGACTTCAGATAGCTCACTGACAACTGTAGTTTATTAACATATCTAATTAAGTGCAAAACTATTACCAGAACCCAGGAGAGCAATTTTTTCCCCCTTAGACAGAATTTTCCCAGTTGAAAATTTCCAAACTGAAACTCAGTATTGAAAAAACGATGCAAGTTTGTTATCCATTTTGTCAGAACTGTAACACAGTGATACAGATTATATTTCCTCCTCAAATACATTCATTTGTTTTGCATTTTGTCCCAGATATTTCAGAAAAAACTCGCAGTTGTAGCAGAGAGATCAAAATGCAGAGAAGGGGAAAGGACAGGGGTGGGAGTTACGAATTGATTTGGTTACGTTATTTTCAATTTTTCTTATCCCGTTAGATGACAGTGTGATAACATATCACAGTGCCCTAAGGTAAAATACATTCCAAAAAAGAGAATTCAGCATCTTTCAGTATCAGAGTTTGCTGGAGACTGGCCCTCTGCATTATTTACAAGAAATCCAGTCTCAACTCTTAAGCACTCGTAATAAAACAAGCTCTTGTTAATTGAAGAGGTTAAATACCTTAATTCTCACTAGTAAAAATGAATCTTTTTACATCATCAGTCAGCTCAGAGGAGATTCTGACGATGTAATTCTGTAAGTAAAGAACTACGTAGGCATCCTTATTTTTTGCTATGTTATTTTTAAATGTAATTTAAGGTAATTCAGTAGTGGATATTTATTTATTCAGAAGGGGCTGGAGAAATCAGTATGAAGAATCTCAACAACAAAAAGAGCATTTTGTGAAGTCCCCAGGCAGTGGGAGGGCATAATCCAAACAGCAGATCCATAGGAGGACCCATAAACCCTGCAAACCGCTTGAGGAAGATATCGATAGTGTATCCACTGCACATTCTGCTTTCTTAATGGAAAAATGCGAACTGTAAATGTTCTGGCAAAGTTAAAGCAGTACACAGAATCATGGAATCAAAAGTGTTACTCCACATGTACAAAGTACAAATGGAGCGGTATCTTTTTATTCACTGGGGTGGCCAGAGACAGTCTGATGCTACGTATGTCCAGGATGAACAGTAAAGTGTGGTCATCAACCTCATTAGAACCTATTTCTAAAACAGGAAATTACCTAATATTGGTGATTTGCTGCTAGACCCAAATCAAGAAAAGAAATCAGGCAAACTGCCAATTAGCCCAAGTGAACACAATCCCACCCAATAATTCCATTTTGGCTAAGCAAGAATTGCCTCTGGAAAAATACTCCATTGCAACAATGCATACAGAGATGTGGAAGACTGTTCATTACACTCTGTTATTAAACACTGCCAACGATGTGTTCAAGACTGCGAATCAGAACTCTCTTAATCCCTTCTTCTTTACCTAAATGTAACATAGAAAATTAGCATGGAGATAACCACATTGGGTATCAGTTTTCCTTCCTTATATTTTCACCTGAAAAGCTAGATATTGACATTATTTAACAAAAGTGGAGATTCCAATGGAAATTGTTGCTGCAGCTGGGGCTCCGAGAGGAAGGCAAGACTGGTAACTAGAAGCTGAAATTTCTTTTATTGTTGCTTGTTACAGTCTCAGTCGACCAGCAAAATCCCCTCTAAGCACACAGTCATTCTGGTAACATAAGTAACCCAACACGAAATAGTCAAACACAGTAATAGCACACTTTCTTGTTTGCACTCATTTTTAAAGAATATCTTGAACAATAAATAACACTACAGGCATCAAAGTTGAAAGACAACTGCCTATCGAACTTAAAAAAAAAAAAAAAGACTGTTGGCACTAAATTGTTCATTTACAAAGAACAAACTTCAACAATTCATAAATACTGTGGGATGGGATTGGTTTTGGGGGTTGTTTTGGGCTGTTTGTGTGACAGCACAGGCCTGGTGGACCCTGAAACAGACATGTCAAAGAACTCATACGGCAAGTTTGCTCCCCAAGGGTTAAATATGGCACGGTAATTTACACAGTTCCCAGGGTACAATAATCTTCTGACGGGGACTGATGGGGAATGCTGCGGTGTTCACCTTACACTTTTGTTCTCATAACTCTGCAAGATTTCGGATAGGGTGCAGGTGGACTGTCCATCTGCATCTGGTACTTCAGCAAACCGTAACGTTCTGTCCAGACAGACCAAGATATAATTGTAATTACTAAAATGGAACAGAGTGAACAACATTAGAAAAGAATATCCAGACAAGGGAGCAATAAGAAGATATTTGGTCTAGTTTCTTCTTATCAGAGCAAGGATTGAGCCCTTTTGGCACCAAAAAGCTAATCTAAGGTGCTTTGTTCCACCCCTGAGGAGTACTAATGAATAAACCTGTGTTATTCTGATGAAAATCTCATTATAAGAAGCTGACTACTAATGATAAAGGACAAAAAAACAAAACCAGAATAGGCTAAAAGAAAGCCTGGAAAATAATGGTTTCACTGGAAATTAGTCTCAAAGTCTCACATTACATATGGAGTTAAGAAGGCCACGGTACTCAAGAAGAATACAAAAGAGTACAAGATTTACTATACTATTACTACTATCTCATCTGTATTATAAGAATTATCCAAACTGATGAATTGCCTTTATTCTGCTGGGGGAAGGACAGCTGCTGATGACAAAATAGATTTTTCACAGACTAAAATACCAAAATAAAATCAGCTCCCTTTTCTATAAAATATCTGACCATCGCTGCCACTTCCAGTTTTCCTCCCCAGAGATATTCTAGGGAAAATATCTGATCCAGCATCAACTCAGCACCCGATGAGTGTGACAGAAAAGGGCTGCAGACAACTTAGTTTTTATTTCCTGATTCCAAAATAAATCCAGGAATGTGTCCTTCCCAACACATAACTGACAGTTCTGCTAAATTGCATTTGCTGCAGCAATCCCTGGAGGCCATTCTGGACCTTCCCAGATTGTGCATATTCCAGAGGCATTCCTGATTATTTCATCATCCCCTTTCACTGATACACAAGACTTATGCAAGTATTTCCTTGTTTGGAAATTGACTGGTTTTTTTACAGCCCTTTTGATTAAAAAAAAATAATCACATTTTATCACAAAGAAAGTGCCTTTACAATTCCCCAATTTTTGAAAAGTACTATTTTACAGAAAATTATTTTCATTTATTAACATCATTAACACAATGATTAACCACTATTTTCTTTGAATCATCACATTTCTAATATATTCTGCATGTTCTTCGATATACCGTTTTACATCATTGATTCAACCTACAGACAGGTTTTACATTTGACTTATTTTAACCTTCTCATGGCGCCATGATAATAATTCTCAAGCAGTCTTTTTTTTGGATTAACAATGTTATTTCTTACTTGGAATTGGCAGAAAACGTAATGCAATTAATGACACTAGGAAAATACTAGCTATCATCAAGCCAGAATTCTGCAGGAAAGTGTGAACTCAGATTTGGGAAGGACGCTGAAGTATGCTGTTCTGTCTATTCAAACTACAGGGCTAGTAAAACCCTGATATAAAAACAGTCAAAACGGAATGTATTAAAGGCTATCTCCAGGTTAACTTCAATTTTACTATATTTTAGTGATTTTTTCTGTCTAGTAATGCCAAATTCTAAAAGCTAAGATGCCTATACTGCCTAAGTGTTAAATCCATGCCACAGACTCAGTGATTTGCTAATTTCTAAAGTTTGCTTCAACATCCTTGTGAATCAGTGAAACTCCAGTACAGATCTAGATACATTCTTTAAATGATTTTATGACATCTGCAGAATATAAGAAACCAACTTGTATTGAAAATCATTGGAAATTATGTACCTAGCATAGATTTTTCAAAAGTACTCATTGCCAAAGTCTGCTCGCATTCTTAGCCACAGAAATTTAACCTTTGGCTACAATAAGACCAATGTTTAATGCTATTTACCATTCATAGTCCTGTCTTAAAATTAAATTTAATTTTTTTGTTGGGATATATGGTGCCCAAGAGTTGAATTCCATGTATATAAAGCAATGTAAGAAATATAGGATTTACAATTTAATTAGAAATACTCTAGACTTTTAGAGTAAGCAAGTTCAAATCAGTTTTATTTATATCTAGAGGGAAAATACAAGGATTTATTAACACATGTTTTTACAGGTTATTTACAAGCCAGAGGGCAGGGAAAAAAAATAAAATTCAGAAATATACAAACAAGCCTAAAACTACTAAAAAACGTTATGGAAGTTTCCAAAACTCCCTGCAGATAAGCACGTGTTTTCAGTAGACAGATTCTGGCAATATCTTTACTAAGGGCAGAGTTAACAAAGAACTTCTCTGTAGGTGCCAGTACAGAGCCTCTCTGATTAAAGGCATATAAATTTGGGGCAGATGACCGGTTGCCACTAATCTTTACCAAAGCCTGTGGAAAACCGTGATAACGTTAAAGTTTATGTATTATTCTGGAACTAGTTTCAGTGATTTAAATCTGTGTAAAAAGCAAGTTTTCTGCTTGTGTAATTCACCAATTCAGACACACATTAATACTAAGCGGATTTATACACACAAGCAGCTCCAGTCTATGTGCACTGAGACACGGTGTGACCTCCATTCTCAGGCTCTTTTGACTTGAGTGTCAAATCCTGGACTGAGAAGGAATGAGGACAGAGGTGTGACGCACCAGTACTGGATCGCCAGCACAGGCATTAGGATTTGCCATTAGTATTTCCTGGCTACGTGCCCCAAACTGTTCCTTCCCTTTTCAGCTCAGCTGTGACAGGGTGAACCTCAGCACTTTAATGTTGCAGATGAAGGACTTTTAATCTTTATCAAAATGACGCCTAAACCTTAGTTTAATTAATACAGACATTACAATCAGAACAAAACAGTCTGCAATCTAAATATTCAACAGTTTTCACAGATGACTGTATTTGATTCCTTCCCCTCTGCAAGAATACTATGCCACAGAAATCACTAGACATCATATATCTCCTACAGTATATTCCATATATTTCTTAAACTTGAATATAAAAACTATACCATTCTTTATAAGCAATGTGACTTTTTCCTTCTTGATTCAAAACCAAACAACACAGTTCAATAAATTGATTACTACAACATCCACTCACATACATAACAGCAGCAAGAAAAATGACAGGAATTTTGCACATCAGCTATTTCTTATTTTCTTCCTGGGTAATATATACTGAAAAGTATCTAAAAAAATTGGGAAAAAAGTGATCGGGACCTAGCTTATAAGCATAGTTGATGTGCTGCTCCCAAACATTTCCAATTCACTATAAATGTAGCATCAAGCTATTCTGCACTTGTTTGCAGCATCCACTTGTCCAATATCCCATGTATAAGAAACCATAGCATTTTCAAAGATAGAGGAGACTTTTGGTGATTAATATTACGGCTCGTGTTGCTCTGTTAAAGGTTTGGGCTGTTTCAATGGACAAAGCTGTTCATATTTCCTCACCCTAAAACACTGCAGGTAAACTCTGCTGAAGCAGACAAATGTCTATAGCCAGAACTTCATTCACAGCTTCTCCCTGGAGAAGACCACCTGAAGTAACACGCTGCAATACTGAGGGCACTGGGAAAATGGAGCTCCTTCTGCAAGGAGGGATTAAGTTCTGCAGTATAATTTCAGAAGGTGTCATAAAGAAGGAGAATATAAAACCTGATTTATTTCTTCTTAATCTTTCAATTTTAAGAGATGAGTCAAATAAATGCAAACAAGTGATGATTCATCTTTAATTGCAAAGCAACTTATCCACCTGGCATGCTTCAGGCACCTTTGGCTCTGCTGGCTGAGATCGGCACATACTAACTTCCTTGTAGCGGAAAGAGAATTATTTTCCTCCAAAAATATGTGTCCTATATACAGGAGAATGCAAACTGTTACAAGCTATGGAAAACTTATTTAAGGAGGAAATATTTTGGAAAAATATTTTGTTTAAGGCCAAGCCATTAGTCCATTGCTTCCAGAGGAGACCAGTATCGTGAAAGCTACTACATGTCAGTAGCCTGCTGAGCTGCACTGCAAGAGCTACACAGACGTACTAACGTTGCACATTCCTTGGAAAAGAAAGACCTAATTCTGAGAGGATCCTGCAGCTAGAAGTCTTGGGAGGGGGGGACAGGACAAAAAGCTAAAGCATAGCTAGAGCTGACCACAAAGTAAATAGTGACACTTTTAAAGCTGCAGTTGGGAGTAAATATTGGTTTGGGACATCAGTTTATGTTTGTTCACTTCTTCATACTTTATACATCTGTGAAACTCACCCCGTACCAGCTTCCCAGGGTGAAAAAGACGACCGCATGGGTAAACTAGACAAACATTCAAGTACTGAACAAATAATCTGCTGTCAATACCACATAAGTGTCACACACGAGCATCGCAGTGCCTAGACCAGCAGGAAAAGATCCCAGAAAGAGTGTTATCCCTACTTCTCTTGGGATTTTTTTTTTGTATCCAAACACAGCTTAGGGACTTCCCAACAGGAATTTTCCTGTGATAGTCCACCTACATTTCACCTTTTCGTTAATTTTGTCCTATTAACAACTCTAGTTGTAGCACTGTGTTTATTCTAGAGGATTCTTTCCTTATTGCCACTACCCTTCAAATATTTGTGGATTATTTCCATTCTGCCCAGAACTGTTGTGTAAAGGCCATACAATTTGCCTTCAGAGCATGCAAGGTCAGGAAATGTCAAGCACATCACCATGTGGCGGACCAATGCCAACACTGCAGCTGGCTGAATTTCTAGGCAGAAGGTCTCATTGAGCCACTTTTTAATCAGTTTAAACAAGTATTAATTTAGCACACAGTATAAAAATATTCTCCTGCCCTTTCTATTACTATATATGAATGTCCTTTTTTTTTGGTGTTTGGAGGGGTTTTTTGAGGGGAAATATGTGGAGGTAACTCTTGTTTGATAGGTAATATTAATGGACTTTTTTTTTCTGGTTTATAATGGATGCCTCTCATGCATATTTATAAACTTTTAATGGCTATAAAGGAGCACTAAGCTGCTTGGAGGAAAAACAACCCACATGGCACATCAAGTGAGATTTGTGGTTCTTTTCACCTCTGCTTCCAGATTGCTGTTACACTAAATGTTGTGAGTGATGAGTGAATTATGGAGAACATCAGCAGAAAAGCCTTTCTACACAGGAGCTTCTCAGAAATACTTACTCAAGAATAGGTTTTTCCAAAACAGCAGTCGATGAACATCACAAGAGTGAATACTCTTGTTCCAAGATAGAAGTGCCACATCTGGTTTAACATGATCCATTTTGCAAACAGTTTGAGATAAACCATTGTGGCAATTACGAGGCTCATAAACACAGCTATTATAGGATAATAATTCAAATCTTTTCGTGACTTTAATCCAAGCTATCCATCAAGAGAAAATAAGAAACTGAAATACTCCAAAGACGCGCAGAACAGTAACAAAGCTGGAGATCAGCAAGTAAGAAAAGAAAGAAGAATGAGCATCACAGTAGCTAATCACTCTTCAACCATCCCAATCTAACTGCAGGAAGGAAGCACACAGGAGACAAAATCAAGGAGTATCAAATCCAGCTCATAAGTAACTGGAAAAACCCTGAAAAACAATACAGTAAAGATAGAAGTAAAGGAATACTGAAGTAAACGGTACCACAAGTTAAGAAGGAAAACGTACACTCTACTTTTCTACGTTAATTTACTTCTTAGAGCACTAACCAAGAAAGGTGAGATTTCAACCTTACTCCTTCCCTTCAGCATACCTTAACCACCATGTTCATTGACTGAAACACCCAGGGAAGCAGTGCCTGCTCTTCAGTTTCCTCCTCAGCCCTGAAGGGTCTAAGTGTAACCCTTTCACTTCAGTTACACTGCGCAGGAGCCCTCAGGTCTCCCACCCAACTAGAGAGTGGCCAACCTGTGGGCAGAGACCTTCTCCTAACCTGCACCTGAACTTCAAAACACTGAGGACTCGTTTACTCCAGTGGAAAGTGATAGCACCTGTGGGTAACTTGCAAACTTCAACACTTTTTCTGACACAGAAACACAGCTGGTTTTCTGCATTTTAGATTCATCACACAGAAGAAACCAGCGCCTTTATATCCCCTTCATTGTCCTGCTTCCCTGTCTGCTCCCTGTGACGGTGCTATCACTGCTCAAACTGAATATTCATGTGGGTATGTGCCATTTCAGTCCCATTTTGTTTCTCTGATTAGTTTACATTTTTTCCAATTTAACACGTTAACTTCAGTCCAGAAACATGGAGCTGTTGTTCCAAAATTACACATTTTCTGTTTAATCAAAATGGATTCCTTGATTAAGAAAAAAAAAAAGGCAAGGTGGGGGGAGTGGCTCAGTGTGGAAGGTGTTTTTCTCTGGGCATTGCTTTTGAGCATCCCCTGATAACAGAATCACTCCAGCTGGGCAGCCGAAGACAGGGCTTGGGATGCCCTCAAGCCATGGGGGATGGCAGGCTGTAGAGAAGGAACAGCTTTTTTCAGGGAGGCTCGAGGGGTGCTGGTGAGCAGCTCCTGATCCCCAGAGGAACCTGGACTGTGCACAGAACCCCACAAGTGGGATGCTGCTGGGGCCCTGCAGCTCAGCCTTCGCTGCCCTTCTGCTCCCACGCCTCGTCTGGACGGGAAGCAGTTTTAAAGTGGATCGGGGTGTCGCAAAAGCACCCTCAGCCTGGAGTGGGTCCCTCAACAACTGGGCCTTTTTCAACACCAGTCAAGACAGTACAGTTTGGAGGGGACAATGCTGCGGGGTTATTTTAGATAAATTCACATCTCGGGAAGGTTTTCAATGTCGTTCTGATTACAGGGGATGTGACAATCTCTCTTTGTGTTTAACTCCAACACAGCTCAAGCAGCAGTCAGCCTTTTCAACTTAGTATGAATCTAAAATAGCTTTTCAGTCTCTTTACCGCTGTAACCACAAAGCCTGCTGAGTGGGTGTGATATGGTGGGGTGTTTTGTGTGGTGGGTTTTTTTTTGTGGTTGGACTCGATGATCTCAGAGGTCCCGTCCAACCACGATGACTCTGTGTGAAACTTTCAACTGCTGGTGTTTTTCCCTCGGCAGTGATGTATCTACTGTAGGAGCTGCTTTTGTGGAGAAGACCACAGTAGTCCCAAATAACAACAATTAAGCGCGGGCGGGTGGGAAACCACAGCAGGGTTTATGGGACCCTACCACTCATCTGGAAAAGGGGTAATTTCAAAGCCATACCGGTAAATCAAATCCTGGGAAAGCCGGCACAGGAAACGGGAGACGAGGCTCCTTCTGGAAGCAGGCAGGTCCGGGTCCCTGGGTCCGGGCCGCCGCCAAAGGCCGGCAGCAGCCCCGCAGAAGCCTGGCACAGCAGGGAGGCAGCGCGGGGCCGGCTCCTCACGGCTCTGCCCGCCCCGCTCCCGCTCCCCGGGGTGGCGGGCGCTGACCCTGCCCGGCCCCTCGCGCGCTGCAAATGGCAGTTGGGGCTGCAGGGGGTGCGCGGCGCGTGCAAAGCTGCCCCCACGCGCGGCCGCCTCCTACCGGCAATAACCGCTTCCCGCCGGGTCTGCAGGGCCCCGGCGCGGGACAGGGCGCGGGACACCCCTGAGCCAATGGGGAGAGCCTGGGGCGCCGCTGAACCAATGAGAGCTGGCGGCGCCACCGCGGAAAGGTATTTAAAGAGGGACTGTGAGGGGCGAGTCCGGGTGGCTGTGGTGGGGCCGGACGGGCTGGCGGGTCTGAAGGACTCCAGCAAGAATGACGGAACAGGCAAGGGGTGGGCATAAGCCTTTACTTCAGCCACATCAGCTTGCACCAAAATAGATGCTTGCACATCTAGAGCAAAACACCGAGGAGGTGCTGGCAGATCAGCTTTCACTCGCCTCTGGTGACAGCTCCCCACCCCTACCCCATTGCACCGTGAACTAATGACAAATGGCAAAATAAACAAAGCCGCTGTCAAACGTGTAGTCTGGTTAGGGGCTTGGAGGGCTTTACTGTCCATTACCTAAGCATTAATGCTTAGATACTCCTTTTGTGTCTCTAGTACCGAAGCTAATAGACAGCAGAAGCCAAAGGAAATTCAGCATAAAGCAATAGTATGTAGGTTTAAATAAATCAAAATGTTGGTATCGCTAAACATGTTTGATGGTGACATGAGAGCAGGGCTTACAGCCCGAAGCCGAACAGGTTTTCTTGCCTCATCAGCACCTGGGGAGGTATTCTACTGACAACCTCTGCATGAGCAATTCAAAAATACAGGCAGCCTGATAAACTGCAGTTAAAATTCTCATACTTGCCCTTCTCATCTCTGACGTGACTTTTTGTAACAGTAGTTGCTAATCTGTAGCTACAAATATTATTCAAAAAAGATAGATAAATTGAGAAACGCAGCAGCTCTGACCTGACAAATCCTTTTAAAGTCAGTTATTTGCGAACTTTCATGTGCTTTTATCACTCCGACCAGATACAAGTGGACTTTTTTTTAGTACTTGAAAGCTGTTGCTGACAGGTATTTATTGCTGCCATCATCCACTCTTAACATTTAGACTGTTAAAATTGACTAGCCTGTCAACCATTAAGCAGCAATAATTATGTCTGAAGTTGTGAAAGCAAAGTGTGACAGCCATTTCATACCTAGTGCTTTAACAGGTCTTACAACCTCCGGAATGACTTTTATTGTCTACCTTCCATGCACCAGTCAAGAAGATAAGCCTGTTTAGGGAGGAGAGGAAAGTTTGTACGTGGAAAGAAAAAAAAAAAAAAAAAAAAGTGAAATCTTATTGCTCTATTTTTGTAAAAGAGTATTATCATGTGGATGTTAAGGTGCCAATTCACAAAAAAAATCTCGTTTTTTCATCTGTGAACACACCAGTAACCAACATTTTTTAATTAGATACATTGACATTGCAAAACAAGTTCTTGCTATTGCAACTAAGCAAGGATTAACAGCCTTTGTATGTAGTTAAAAAGTTACATAGGAACGGAAAAGTTCTTGTGAACTGCAAGTATCAATTAACCACATGATTTTGATCACAAGACCAATACAAATGCATGGCATGAGTTTTCAGTAATATAAAGCATTTGTCTCAAGCATCAGTTTACAGTGGCTTTTAGAACTGGCATATTCATTAAATTATAAAGTCTCTTTGGGTCTGCTTGTAACTTGTGGATGCTTGTTCACGCTCTAGTGGTAACACTGCTGTGATACCTATTCCTCAGGTATTTTGCTTCTGGACTCCAGGATGGAGGAGGGAGGTACTGCCTCAGACTTTTACTTGCTGCGTTAGCTTGGGCCTGACAACAAAGTGCTTCTTCAGGTAAAATTCCTGGCAGATTCACCCCAAGAACAGCAGCAGGGTCCCATCCTGCGGCAGTCAACAGACCAGGCCATTATTAGTAGCTGTTATGTAGCAGGCAGCCTCACAATAAAATGCCCTTTCCCACATCAAACACTCAAAAATGCATCAGTATAGAAGAATTAAAAGAATTCAAATGTTAACAATATGATACAAATTATTATGCAAAACCCAGACACATTTTCAGCTTGTTTGGTTTAAAATTATATCAGACATACATTTTATTTAGAACGACTGACTCATAACAGGAGCTCTGCTTGACATTTAAAATTTGTTTCATTTCTAACCAATGAAATTATTTTCATAACTTGACATGTCTTGTAAAGTTCTGTGCTGACCTAGTCATATATCTGCATGTTGTTTACATTTCAAAAATTAAATGGCACAGAATGACAGGAATATTATATGCACGTAAAGCCAAATTTGGGGTGCCTGTTTATATGCATGGCATCTCGACATATAACTGGAAGTCTTCTTATAGACTACTTCTGTCGGCGGAAAAAAATGCACAGTGCTTCAGCAGCAAGGAGCTGATGACTCAAAAGCATCTGGTCAAAAATACAGACATGATGTTCATGATTTAGTACTCGGGAACAGGAAAAGGAGAAGGGAAGATTTTTCTCACTAATTCTACAGGAAGATCCTTCAAACTGGAGTGTCCTACATTTTAGTAGAGAACACGCCCTTCTAAATTAGGTAGGTATCATGCTCACAGAATCATATGTTTGCCAGAAAAAAATATTGACATATTCCTGAATGAGTCTAGCCACCCATAGCAGATACTGTGCTCTGAAGACTATAGGTGAAGCAGGAAAATTGCACTATGTTTATCTTTTCATCTGCTTATGTATTCTCTCAGTTATGCAGAAGACCACTCACTGAAAATTCTCCTTGCCCAGTAGAAAAGGTCAAAATCAAGGTACTACTTAAATGTTATTAAACTATTAGGACAGGTTACAGACCAATTTTAAATATCCAGTGGAAGAAAGCTAAGGATGATAACAGATGTTGGGGAACTGACATTTGATTCAAAGGTAAGCATATGACATTTTTAATAGCAAAAAAAAGAGGAAATATCTTAACAAAATCTTCCTGGAAATTATTTTGAGCTTTAATCAGACATGGAGAAAACACACCAAAAAAAAAAAAAAACAACCAAACCAGTAGAACCTTTTAAAAGGTTGCAGTACCTCTATAAACAGCGTTATGATGAGAGATATCAATAGGCAAAGAGAGGGAACACCAAGACTGGAACAAGGAAGAAATGATAAGAACAAAGCTCTGATAGGGCTGAATGAATTAGTTTACCAAACCTTTCTTAGAAAAGTCAAGTTGAGAGAAGTTTGAAGTGTTCAAGACTAATTGCAGCAATCAACAGGTACATGACGAAGTTCCTCAAGATGAAGTCAACCTGTTATATTTATTGTCTGTTCTCTCAGCTTCCGTAAGACTCTCTAGCTATTCCCAATATTGAGTGATACCCTCTAGATTACCATGTTGTTTGGTTTCATAAGACTGATTGCTTTTTAAACTTGCCACAGCATACAAAAGTCTAGGTTAGCTTTCTCAGGCAGGAGTTACCTTTTCATTCAGAGCTTCACACAGTATATACCTGGCTCGCTACATTTTTTTCTTCGTAATCCATGGGTGTGCATGTACTTTAGTAAGAGAAGAGTGTATGAAAGAAACGCTATTTAAAGCATTAGAGCCTTAGACTGTGCTTTCAAAGCTGATCCTCTTTGTGCAAAACACTTCAGTATTCATGAAAGCAAAGCCTGGGCCCTACATCTCTCAGAGGACTGTGCTCCCTACCAAGCTACAGCATCATTCTCATCGTCATTCTCTTCAGACCATAAAAATCAACAGGATGATGAATGGGAATCAAGGTGATTTATTTCTAGAACATTTTTATGTACAATTGCTGTGAGACTTTTCTTTCAGCAAAGATAACGTGGTTTGGCTGACTAGATGAAGAAAGTGCTTATATTTTGGGTAAATTCAGTATCAGTATACATAGATATGTTTGTCAAACTTCTGCTTTTATTGAGTTTGGTACTTTCCTAAAGAAAGAGCAGTGGATCACAAAAATATCTCACCAAATTTATTTCATAAGTTAACTATAAGCATTAGCTTCTTCAAATAGTCTTTTTAATTTCAGGAAATGTTTTCCATTTAGTTGGAAAACAGTAATGTTATGGTAAACTGCTGTTCAGGGAAAAAGATTATGCTGATATTTGAAGAACTACTTCAAATTTATGTTACTTAGTTTCTATTTTCATTTAACAGAAAAATTATAAAAATTCTTTTTCTACAGTGAAAACTGATTTGCATACCTGGGAAAAAAACTTGGTAAAAACACTCATCAGCACACTTCTTGAAGTTCCAGTTACTGTATAATGTAATTCTGCATTTACAGCTTCATGTCCTTCCTTTAAAAAACATTTTTCAGCAAATTATTGACCTCAGGGGTGTTCTGTGAAAAACAATAGAAGCATCTGGCCCATACATGTGCATTTCTTAACACTGTTTACCAAAGACGGTACAAGGCAGGCACAGAGGTTAGTAAAAGAGAACCAGAAAATCAGAATTATTTCCAAAGGATTCCCCACTGAAAGGATAATATTCTTCTCTTTAGAGAAAACCCAACACTCATACCTGGCATTTAGAGTTCTAATATTACGCAGGAACCAACATCTGACCTAACAGTGGTCTTAGTTGGTCATTTTACACTGAAAGCAAAGGTAAATAAATATGATTGTTTTCAAGTATACTACTAATCATCTTCAAACAATACCTTGTCCTAAAAATAAATAAATACATAAATAAGAAAATCCAGCTTTTTCCAAGCCTTCAATAAAATAATTCCGGCATTCTGCCTGGCCACATCACTGTCCAGGATGCCAGCATCAAATCTTTCTGTAAATTTTGGCTCAGGATATTTCCAGATAAATTAGTTGCAACTAAATTCCCCCCAGTCAAGGAGAAGGTTCGTGTATTTAAATCACTGTCTCTCACTGCAGGAGAGGTTCAGCTCTCTGTGGCACTGCCCTCTCCCACAGCTCAGACTCAGTGGAGTCCTCAATTTGGGGCAGATGACAGACATTTAGCAAGCCAAAAGAATGGTTAGGCAGGAGCGAGGCCCATCAGCAGTCGAAGGTCTGGCGTTTTCACCTACACACCGTTATCTGTCCAACAATGAGAACAGCCTCCCAAAGCAAACTGCTCCAGCAGCAGCGCCATCAAAGCAATTACCAGCAACACAAACAGATCCGGAGTAACCCTCTACCTTTGACACGGCCCAGCTTCCTTTACTTATTTTCCGCAACTTCTGCCTTTCACCATCGCTTCTACCAAAAGCTGGGGATTGGCAGGAGGAGTCCACAGCTGTCTTTGGAAGAGGCCTCCACGCAGAGGCTTTCCTTGGGTTGAAAAACCATCTTTAAACACTTTTACTTTCCTAAGGAACAGTTCTGTTACAGAAGGATGGGTTACATGTGTGAAAATGGATTACTTTCTGACAGACTGTCTCGATATCAAATTCCAAGAACTGTAACATGATAAGTTCCTACAAATAGCACAGGTCTCTCTTTGAGGAAAAGACAAACCTCGATTTCTCTTCCCCCCTTATTTTGTGTGGGGATGGGAGGAGGATATTTATAAAACACCTGTGAATTTGGGAGAAAGCTACAGATTGCACACATTCATACACTTTATTGTGGATGTGAATTTAACTAAGTTTGCAAACCAGCCGAGGCAAATATTCCCATCAGAGGCTATCAAACTCAGCGATACGCAATTTCTGCTGCAGGAAAAGGCTGGACCAATGGATCTTCTTGGCAGACACAGCAGCAAGCATATTTGGTTAAAGTAACTATATCTCTTTTACTACTCCTAACGTTCTTCATCTTCCCCCTAACAATTCTCAGCATTTTCATCTCATTTGGTATTACAAGGCTCCTCGGAACTTTGATGTTGACATTCCTATAAGTGTTACTTCTTATATGCAGGTTTTGTATTTTACCCTGTCATTTCACAGAAGCCACCTTGGAATTTTAATGCCAACCAGTAAGTTTGCTTTTGACCAACATGCTCAAGTCTTGAGGTTAATTTTATTCTACAAAATGTGAGTGGTGATGAATGCGAAAGAGGAGGAGAAAGTGGTAAAAATAATTTTGTTTAAAGAGAAATACTCATGAATTCTACTAAGAGTTAACCAGATGGGGAAAAGTTAAACTGAAATACTGAAGTAAAGACAAAACTGAGCAGATAGTAAGAGCAGAAAGAAATTAAGATAAGTTACTCCAATAGAAAAAGAAAAAGAAACTGTAATCTCACTATAAAGAATTTGAATTCTTTGAAAAGTATGCCTGGATTCAGAGGATGTGACCAAGTCAAGTGGATACATAGGGTGCAAATCATCTGTGCCTATATGCACTGTAAGGATAAGACTATATGCACTACACAGGACAAGAATAAGTGAGTTGTAAAATGTAATGTCTACATTAAGGGCTATATAAGTTTCTACAGGATGAAGAATTTGCTCCAGTCTAATCAGCGTGGATTTCACTGTTGGTGTAAAAATGAGCAAGATAAAAAGAAAGACAATGTTATAGCCTGTGCTAATCATAGAAATATAAAGGTTATGAATAACTAATACAGGAGAAAATGAGAAATGAAATAGAGAGGCCTTAATGGTGAAATGAAAAATGTGTCTCAGAATGGAGTGAATCTCCATTTTTAACTGAAAAAAAAAGTACTAATCTAGCTCCATTGAGCATCTGCATTATTTACAGCAGCACATTCTTTACCTTCCTGCACTGAGAAGGGACAGCATCAGATTCATGGCTGGCAAGAAGCACCGACTTTCAACCTTCCCACCACAATCACACTCACAAATGGTGGCAGTGCAATTAGAGAACATCACCCGGTGGAATTACCCTTTCAGGTGGAAGGGCTGTGGAGTCTGCCTGCCCACAACCTGGGGTTTATCAATGCATGCAGCATCACAGCAGACAGTCGAATTCTGCAATCAAAATTAATATTGTTGTGTTGGGGTTTTTTATTGTCTATATCCAACAAGCTAACATTTCTTTTCCCACTTCTGTGCTATTCTTCATTTGCTTATTGAAGTACAGTGCCTGTAGAAATTTTCATTCCACTCTTGCTTCCAGAAGATTCATCTCAGGTAGTCCGTTTTATGAAGAAATTTCTGTTACAAAAATGTGTAACAACTTCTAGCTTTCAGTCTTTTGTATTGGAAATCATGTTATGTTGTATTTTAATGATGTTAGAAGACTTCTGTATTCAATCCATTCGATTCTTTAAGTATTGCTCTCTTCTTGATGCCTTTGTAAACAGTATCATCTGTCTTCAGTTTTCCCATATACTCAAGCTACAATTGCTTTTTCGTACTTTCTCAATATTTCAGTCCTTTATTTTCAGCACTTTTCATGGAATTTGTTTTTACGAGTCTATCTAGTAATAAGCATGCCAAATAAGCATGGAGGCAAATAAGCATTGTAGCAGAATTCCAGATTCTTCTAGCACTTTTTTCCTTGTGTTAAAACTACATAACACTTTCTACGCTTACTTAAAATGCAATTCGCACAACGTCCTCATTTTTTTTTTTATCATTTTGTTACATATTTGACCTTCTCTACAGCAGTTTATTGAATAAATTTTAGAGATCAATTTTATTATGATGATCACTGGTATTTTCCTCAATAACTACTGTACATGTTTTACATTCTCATTTCGGTTGCAGGAACGGTTTGAACTCTGTGCAAATTTCTGTTCATTTTCCCTTCCAAGTTTATTTATTTATTTATGACACACCTGCCCACTGAACTCAGATAAACTTAATTTGAAGTACTTCTTATTTCATGTAGATATCTCTGCCACTCAAACTGCTACCAAATTTCCTGCAGCAATATAAGTTCTTCAAAATCATCTTTTATCTTGGCTACAAGATTGTCTCATTCTTTCCCTGGACTACAGCTAATTTCAAAGTAGAAACACCTTTTCCTGATAATTCCATTTCCAACAGCATTAGGGAATCCTCAGTGAGAAAATGACAGTGAGAAAGAAACTAAAATATAGGGCAGTATAATGTGACCACGAGAGAGGCAACAGACTAAGAAAAATAGTAAATTGTCAAAACTGTGCATCATTCTAAAGATCTCTGAGTACAAATGACTTAGTGTTGGTATTTATATAGAAAGAGGGAGGGAGCAGACTCAATGGAAAATTATCTGTGGTGTGGCAAGCAAAATCATGAAAGGTAGAGATAAATCTGGTGTCAGAAATTAAAAAACCAAAATGAAACAAAAAAACAAACCAGTATACATTGTAGTGTTTTCAAAGCATAGTAATACTGCACTACGGATTCATTTTATATCAATAACAAAGCCCAAGTTGCCAAAGAAACAATCATATGTTTTAGAGAGAGTATTCTACAGCAGGCCACTTGCTGAAGAAACTGGAAATTTGCCATGAATCTACAGCATAAAAAAGCATAGCAAACATACTCTGCATTTTCATGAAATAGTATCTCTAGGACTACCCCAAGATGAGTAAATCTGCAGATTCATCCTGGAAACTGCTTATGAGGCAGTAACAGCTCCTCTACACAGACTTGAGACTTCAAAAGCAGCAGAAAAAGAATGAAAACTGAAGTTTGCAAAGAGGCTTTTCCAGACTACTAGTAAGGCATTAGCTCTAATGAAGGACTTAAAAACAACAATGAGCATGACCTCCTGTTTCCGTTCCCTTGTTACAGGACACAAATATATAAAACAGAAATTGGATGATACTTAACAGTAGCAAAATTAAGTGCTGCACCAGATTATTTGGCATCTTAGAGTTTCAGAATATTTTACAAACATTAATTTAGCCACACAACATCCTTCTGAAATAAATGTAATTGGTATTTACTTGTGTGAACGGTACCAAAGACTCATGGAAGGCAGCTGACATTTCCAGAACTCAGCAGTCAGCCAACATAATTAGCAACAGATATCATAGTTCTCTAAGTAGGAAGCACTGAACTTCCCTTTTTCACTGAATTTCACTGAATTTTTTTAGAGTTGGAAGGGACCGTAGAGATCACCTAGTCCAACTCCCCTGCTGAAACGGGACTGCCAAGAGCTACAGCATGTTACTCAGGATGGCAGTTAGTTGAAGAGTTTATAGGGTTTATAGCCCTTTCCACCTTTAAGGCCGTCGTACAGATCTCTCTGTACCATCTACATCCTGAAACACGTAACTGTCACCTTAAAACTGGACCCTAAAGATTGCTCGAGTGAACTTGGGGGCCAAGCTAGTGTTGAAAAGCATCACAGAGCAGGAACTACACACTTGTTTCCCTTTGTTAGCACAACTGCAAACACAGTCCTCTGTGTTACACTGCAGAACGTGATGATCAGCACAAAAAAAAACCCCAAATCTCCATCATTTTGGATACTTTGTAAAATTAATAGAAAATAATACCACTTTCTACACACACTGCTCTGCAAGAAATACAGCTTAGCTTTGGGCTGGAACTTCTGAAGCAGATGATCTGAGGCTGCAAATCACACAGGTAGTTTGTGTCTGACTTAGTTCTGTGTTATTTCAAATAGTTCTAGCAGTTACACAGAAGTGCGTTTATTTGCAATAGTGTCCAGAATTCATCACTGAAAGGCAGGGATTTAAAATGCAGAGCTTTCACATATACTTTTGTTATGAAGATAATAATGTCCTCCTCCATATGTGATGGACCTCTAAACAGGAGGCTTGGGGAGACAGAAAGAATGAAGTTCACGAACAATAATAAGGAAAATTGCCATTGTGCACAACACAAACAACAAAAACCGTTACAACAGCTACATGCACTGCATCTCTAGTAGTTGTTTAGAGTCAGTAGCTTATTGGGGAAAAGAAGAATTAATTTCTCACACAATATGGCCATGGAAACATGTCACAAAGCAGAGAGGCACAAAGCCAAAGTTACTGCTGGGTTACACTTAAGCGCCTTCACTTCCACTTGCCCCAGCTGCGGCCCATAGTATGTTCTCACAAGGTAAAGGGCCTTGAAAATGCACGGAAAGTAAATACTTGAAAAGCTGTCTTCAGTCTTCGGTGTTATATTCAGAACCTCCTTCCACAGGTGCTGCAGCTGATTAGCACCTCCAGAAAGAAACCCAGAACCTACCAGCTGCTCCCTCAACCAGTTAACCCTTCTGCCTTGCTTCAAATATTGCCATAATTATTTTAGACATGTAGTCATGTGTAGACAGATGCATCAGCAGCTCTGATTTAATTTACTTCAGTATCTCATGCATGTGTACAGTCTGTAATTTAAATCAATAAGCACTTATTAAGCAGGTTGTCTATTGAGTCACAGATGCTTTTGCTGCAGTTCATTACGCTGACTCCTGTTCCAGCGTGCCCAGGAAGCGCTGGAGGGATAAGGGACTGCAAAGGAAGTGATAAATGGCTAATGCTCTTCAAGGGGAGAAAAAACCAAACAGCATTGGTAAAGAGTGGGTCTGAAGCTGGAGTCCTGTAACGTTTGACATTGGTACAAAAAGAATCTAGAGCAAGAACGTCAGCGCTGCAAGGCTGAACCCTCTTCATAACAGCATCCAAAAACCTAAAAAAGCGGAGATGTTGTCCTGAAACTGTACATTGCTAATCAGTGCCAAGTTTGGCAACATAGAAATATATAAGCTTCATATACAAGCTTCAGACAACTCACAGAACAGTTCAACATATTCACAGGTCGCATTAAAGGTTAACATTAAACCTCATAGCTTCTTTAAGATGACTGCTTTTACAAATACAAAGGAAATGAACGTTATACTCAGAGTAAATAGGGTATTTACATGTAATGACTAAAAGCAGACAGGACAGCAGTAAAATGAATTAGAAACAAGCCCAGCAGATAGTCAATGGAAAAAAAAGTAATTATGTCCAAGTCCTTTTTTTAACTAGCAGCTGACAATCATATTGATTGAACTGATTGAGAGTACGAGAAGAACAAGTATTTTCCATGGCATAGGAATGGAATTGTCTGTGAAAGTACCTAGGGAGAGTTCAAAACCGGCTGTATTTAAATAAAATCTGGAAGGAATGAAAATTCCTTGAGGGCAGCAGGTATCCCTTGGGGCCACAACACACACAATTGGTTATCTTACTATTTGACAGAAAGGAGATGTTCTAGATGTTCCAGGCCATGCATTTTTTTTCCAGAAATAGATGGACAAGCTTTGCCTACACCACAGCAGTTAATCTCAAGGAAATAAGGAGCTTTCCCCGGTGCTTCCGTTCCGCTGGGATTCTGGGTAAACACCTCACGGAAGGTAGAAAGGGATTCATCTTCAAATTACTTGGGTCACCATTTATGACTCACCAAAATCACTAAAACAGACAACTGGCTAGTTAAACTGGTGAGAAGAGAAAAGAGCATCCACCGTACAGAGGCCAACCCTTTCCCTAATACTCCTACACAAAACTGGTTTCCTTCCACTGACCACCGTGTCCCTCAGATCAAGCTTTGCATCAAAGCCCAAGGCTCAGCACTCCCAAAGAGAGGCCCTGCCAAGGAGAATCTCACACAGGGGAACAGCACAAGTTGGCTGTTGCTGAAAAGGTGCGACGCTGCTGGGAGTAACCACCTGAGCGTTCACCCTCCCTGAGCAGGGGATGGAGCCCCAGCAGGGGACCTACCTCCAGTTCTTCCCAGGACCAGCAGCAGAGCATGTCCCAGCACTTGGCACTCCTGACCGGGGGCTCTGGCAGAGGGGGAGCAGGAAAAACAACGTGGGGCAGGTTTTGCTGGACAGACACTCCTGTGCTCAAACCATGTTCACAGACTACTGCAAGTGCTCAGGACAAGCACTTCTTTTTTTTCCCTCCTCCTTTCCTCTGTAAACATGCTCAGGGTTTTGGTTTTGGTGTGTAAGAAGGGTGGGGAAGCAGCACCTGCTACTCAGCCCACTCTCAGGTGGCGTTTGGATTGGTGATGGGTTACAGATTAAAAAAAAAAAAAAAAAAGACCAAGCAATGAAATCTGAGCAACATGTTTCCACAGAGGAAGCTTCATGAAATAGAGATAGTCTGATGTAATTATAAATAAAACTATCGGCTGGTCCTTGAGGATCCTCCATTAGTCCATCCTCTTTGCATATTTAAATTGCATTCAACCATCTCGGTAAGTTATTGTACCCAGGAGCATCATGAAGTATCGTTTGTGCGGTGTTATTAATGTATAACGAACATAAGAAATGATTCTTTGCACAGATCCTAAACAAACAGAGAAATAAAACACTCTCCTGCCACTACACGAACATTTCTCAGCTGTCCATTTCACCAGCTGCAGCGTTTTAGTGGGAGCTGCCAGGAATCTCAAATCTGACAATTTACTAGTCCCCGGCCACAAAGGTGCCTTCAGGTGATGTGCTGAGGTGACAAGGGACAGGCGGTCACTGCGCTGAAGACTCGTTTGCCCGCAGAGAGAAGCGGTACCGCAGACTGACCCGAGTGGATACCTGTGATTGCTCCCCACTGCAAACAGCCCCGGGTCAGCCCAGGCAGGATGGCACACTTTTACTGCAGGAGCTGAGAGAGCACCTCCACACCCCCGCACAGCCAGCCGGACGCTCCCCATGCAGCCGGGACATCCACGGAGGGTCCCAGGAGCCAGGGGCCAGACCCATCTCAGTGGAGCAGAGCTACAGCACTGCCCTCACCATGGCGTAACCCTTCGGCTTCCATCTTCCAACCCTGCGGCACCACGTGTTGGGGAGACAGGCTCTAGAATTGTCCACACGAGGAGTTGGTATAAAGAGAGCACTTGGAACAAATGATACACAGGAATATACGGCTTAAGTGCAGCAATCCCCCTTTGTAGACAAGTCCTGTTATCCCACAGAGTATGCTTAAATCTTGATTTGGATTAAACAGTCATGAAACTGAGTGCAGAAACCTAAAAAGCTTCTGTCATCAACAAAGAGTAATGTATCATGGACAAAGAACTGAGGGATTTTAGCATTTTTCAAGCTTTTGAAGAGTTGGGGGCTTGCATCCTCTCCTACCCCACTCAAATAAAACCAGTAACAGGCAGTAACAGGCCAGCAGCTTCTAGGTGTAGGTCCCTTTGCTATCAAAGGCTAGTTCGTGTAGCTAAAGGAGTCATAATCCCAAGTGAAGACAGTGAGTCAACAAAGACTTTTTGACCATTCCATATTTTCTCCAACTTTATCATTTGAGCACAACTCTTAAGCTAGGAGACATAGCTTAGAACTCTCCCCATGTGGGAAAAACATAATTTCTAATTTACAAAGAACTTCGTGCAACACATAAGGCCACAGTAACGAGAATGGATTCTCACAGCAACATAGCCAAGAGGAATCTGTTAAACTTCTTGGAACATATGGGACCAATTGAAGCAAAGGAAACAACAGAATCAGCAAAGATCTTTAAAAGCTAAGTGGGAATTTGAGAAGAAACCAAGACCAAATTCAAGGGTTTCCATTTCATTCAAGAAACTCCGCTTGTTCATTCTTGTTTATCTGAACAGTAAGACAACTGAAATGTCTCGTAACATATATCAGATAGATCAAGAAGATACATGAGTTATACATCTCTTCAGAGTTAAGATCTCTCTAGGGTCAGGCTCTGCAACGGAAAACTGCACTATAAATGTACTTTGTGAGAGGTTTACGCAGTCTTCGCAAAGGCAGCCAGAGAGGAGCACGAGCCCAAGTGTTGAAAACTGCTCAGAATATGGACTTCTGGCACTACCATGGTAAATATAAAACTCCAGTGGACTTCACTGATGCCAAGCAACCCTTGCTTCTGAAGGGTACTGATTTTTTCCAAGGCCTCTGATTCTACAGTTCTGGTCCAGAGGAGGACCAAAGCCACCCAAGCGCAGCTCTCAAGACCAGTGGTTAAGCCACAGGATTAACCCACAACACCCATCTCGTGGTTTCAGCCTCTTGAACAGACTCTGAAAAGCAACGTCCCCAAGAGTGTTTGGGAATTCCTACCCCTCTTTTCTCCCCCTATCCATTCTGAAATAGATGATATTAGATATAACAGATAATAGTCCACTTAAAACTGGCAGCAGTAATACTGATCCACCTATTCCTTACTTAATTTCAAGAAAACAGTACTGAGTACAAATAACAGTTTCTCACCAGCACTCCCTCTCATTTCCTTCAGGTTAAAAACACACAAAAAAGTGTATACAATTGCCATCAAGAATCCACTCCACAGCATTTTCCGTTTAAGTGAGAACACACTTCTGTGAAAGAGAGAACAGCAAACGGCAACACAGCCTAGGCAAGGGGGAGGGAGTGGGGAATAAGAGAGGGAAAGGAGCATCAAACATGTTTTATTATTTTCATAGACTTTCAGTGTGGAGGTGACTTGGGCTTTGTCAATACTCATGCATGGAACCAGGACTCGCAGCTGAGTGCTTAGCTGGGTGTAGCCGACCCAGAGAAGTCACATACGCCACAAAGGAAGCTGTTTCATTTGCAGAATTCAAGTTTGTCCATCTAATTAAAACTCCTTTCATGCAGCAATAAACCAGGGCTGAGCATTCCAAGACCACCGCACCTTAAATCCCCATAAAGTGCTTAATATGATCAGCACAACCTCAGATCCAATAGTAAGAGGTTTCTGCATCAGGGGCTAGTGGAAAAGGTCTTGAGGTTATGAGCACAAAATGCCCCTAATTTATTCATCCCACATTCAAGAAAAGAGATTCTATAAATAAAGTGACATCAATAAAATGCATCCAATTTCTCCTTGTAATTGAAACAAGCCTGAATGTTGTGCTGCTCAGGTCAACAAATAATAATAGTAATATTGCCTATAACACTTATTTCATGTTACAAGCTCTGAGAAGCAAATCCCATCACGGCAAATGCCAGCAACACAGGAACCTTGAGACGGCAAGTGAGGAGGTCTAAGCCCAAAGAGAAATGATTGCAAGGTTGTTCCACTTGGCTGAAACGTGGTTCACTATTAAAGCAGAGTATTAAGTCTGTGCCTGCAAATTCAACAGCAGACCTGTAAAATTAATGGCACAAATAGCAGCCAAGGGATCTTGAAGAGAGAAAACATAACGCATTACAAGTCATAAAAGTAACATTTACCTTCAATACCAAACACCAAACCTGGTCTTTTACTTCTTCTCTTAGAACTGCAGAATGGCACAGGCACAGGCAGATAAATACACCAAAGTGGAATCTGAACTGAGCAAGGGCTTAATGTTGAGCTCCAGAGGTTTTAATCAAGAAAAAGGTCTTCCTCAAGCAGGGTTTCTTTTCGCATGGTGCAATATTGAGACAAGGCTGCAGTTGTTCGGGTGACCTTGGTTACCACAAGGCTGTGCAGACCTGTCACTCGAAGCAAAATGTTATTACCTTTGGGGACCGGAGTAATTACCATCAATTTGCTGTGTTGATTGGCTAGTGACCTCTTCTTCAACTTCTTAATTTGCAAAACAGAGAAAGCTCCCAATGAAGTGAGTGAGTGAAGGCCCATGAAGTGATCTGACATTCTAAGAAATGCAGGCACATCACTGCTGAAAACTTCATTTAATATCCACTTGAATTTTCAGAAGCTCTGCTAACTCCATCTTTGGCTTTCACCTATTGTGACCCCTTAGGAGACCAAATTTCAGTGCGACCTAAAAGAGTGAATAATGTAGCCACATAAAGCTACGTGTATCAGGACCAAGAACAAATTTCAAAGTTAAAGCGTTCCTCTTTGTTGTGGTCTCACTTACACTGGTCTGTACCACTGTCGTTTCATGGATTTGTGTGGAGTGGCTGCTGTCCCTATGCTGGCTATGCTATGCTATGTCTCTATGCTGGCTGCAGAGAGAGGGAACAAAGAGTGCCTTTCCATTGATAATATAAACAAAGCTGCAAATCATTCAAAAATAAACTATTGGAAGCTGGAAATGCTTATGCTTGATTTATTGCTTAACCATATCTGGCAAAATGAACCTTCCCTCTAATGATTGCTGTGTTCTAGATTCTTGTTTGAGCCCTTTTCAGAAGGAAACCTGCATCTGAGCTGACAGTTTCCCTGTCAGGCTTCACTGCACTGCACATTACCCCAGCTAAATTACATAAACCACCAAAACCAGATCTTAGAGGAAACTTATACCCTTAACTCTGGCAACGCTGCTGAGTTTTACTGTGATTACCACTGTGCCAGCGCTACACCCCTAATGCCCTGTGCCCGCTGCTATCAAGGAGTTATGGATTCCCAGCTGGGTACCGTCAAGTATCTATTGTCTGTCCAACGAACAGCCTGCGGACAGCCAACTGGAACTACGTCATGTCGGCACAACACCTAAAGGAACAGGAGTGAACGCATCCATAGATGATCTCAGCAATTTTTTCATCTTGTGTAACAGAAGTTAAACGTATTTGACTCGACTCAAGACCAGAGGATCTGGAAGGTGAGCAATGTTTAACCTACTCTCTTCTAGCAAGTACAGATGGGACACAAAAGGTTCTTTGGTCTAGGAGACAACTACAACTTCTTTATTGTTGTAAAGACATTTTCAGTCTATTCCTCAGCAGCTTCTGCTGGAATTGAAGTAGGAATTGCAGCTACTTACAGCAGGAAAATATTCTATGATGTGGAATTGTGATTAATCAATGCAGTCCAGTGGCACAATTGCAGGGACAAAACATACCTTGATGTCCTGCCAGTAACTATGTCTGAGAGTAAGTTACATAATAAAGAAAAGAAGTCTTCTCTTTTTGTTGTCTAAGAGCTGAACCTTTTCTGTTACATGTTTCGCTTCACCTCCTACTGTATTTTGGGAAAAGATTTACACTGGATTGAGTATTTGAAGAATTTCCTTGTTTGTTTTTTCTCTCCAGTTTTGGAGTTACAGAAATCCTTAAAAAGGTTGCATGTGCAGAGATAAATTTGGAAATCATTAAAACTGTGCAAATTGTACAGCTGTATTTTCTTGGACTCACAAGCAGAATGATTAAAAAGAGGATTCTATGAAAAAATCATCCAGAAGTAGGGTTTTATGCACAGAGGCATATGATCTCTGTGCCCACTGGTGGGATGTGAAAAGGCCGCTTGTATCCTTTTGGGGTGTTTCCACATAAACTTTAACCTTTCTGTTTTATATAATGTTCCTGCTCTGTTTGAGAAATGACAGAATTGCAGGTAAATATCTAACTGTAGGAAAAAAGAACACGGGTAAACGAACAGTACAGACTATGCAGAACCACAGAGCAGACCTTAGCTCGGGATGTGCTTCAGCTGCTAAAACCAGAAATGGGATGAACATTCCAGGGGAAGTGCCACCACTGTTGCTTTCTTTTTCCCTAAGCATTTGCCACAAACACAGATGTCAGGCGAGATGAACACCTCGTCTGACCCCAGGCCACCCTTCTTAGGTGCTCATTAGCAGGTATAGTCATTCCAGATGGTGCCACGGATTACAGATTCCAGTCAAAGACATCCTGAGAATAAACCAAGGTGCCTAGGACGTAGGCACAGACCCTCGGTGTGTTTGAACTGCTGTCGTTTTCTTGCTGTCAAAATTGCTCTGTTGATTTATATCTTCCTTAAGATCTGCTTGACCAAGTCTATTTTACCACACTATTATGACAGCATTTAATAAGTAATCAACAGAGTGGAGTATCAACCTATTGACATCAATGGAAGTGTAACCTTTCATTTTAGGGGTAAAAATGTTTGCAATGCCTAATGAAGTCTGAAAAGAAATTTCTAATTAAAAAACCTACTTGGCCAGTGTCTGCTCATAATTCTAGGCATGTCTTCAGAGCGCATTTAGCAGGTTCTTTAGAATCTTGCTTCTGCATAATGCTACCAGTTCTGGTAACAAAATTTTCATTGAAATCATATTTCTTAAGCACAATAAAATTACAATAAAATTACCTGGAAATAAAGAACTTCCCCAAAACATTCTCTGTGGAAGCGTTGGGAAATCAGTTTTCAAGAGACTATTTACAGGTCTCAGCTAAGCAAGGTGCATACTAGGACAAAGGATGCTTATAGATTTTTTTAGAAGTCTTTTGTAAAAAGTGATTTTCGGAACATACAATGGCATCAGACAACAGAGCATGTTACAGGAGGCGTCATTTTGGTTTGTGTTTGTAAAGCACAAAGCACAGCAGGACCCTAGACAAGAGATAAGAGCTGCTGGGACATGACAGAATGTGCAGAAAGAGC
Source organism: Gallinago jamesoni (assembly GCA_025769975.1). NCBI lineage: Eukaryota > Metazoa > Chordata > Aves > Charadriiformes > Scolopacidae > Gallinago > Gallinago jamesoni. The sequence goes on from JAOQGH010000032.1 coordinate 77,564,083, forward strand.
TCTTTGATGCACTTTAAGTATATAATTTTTCAGTAGATCTTTTTAAAATGTCTTTATGATTTCTTCTTAATTTGAAACTGTTTCTCTGCTGTTTCCTGGTTTGCACCTGGAGGAGTAACTGCTGAAGACGGGCGTGGAAAACACCATTTTAGTCCTTGAGAAGAGAAAGATTTCTCAAGATGTAACCGCGGCGCACAGCTGCCCCTCGGCAGGACGGGCTGAAGCAGTTTGTGCTGCTAAAGAGAAGGGATTGTGGCGGTTCTCAACCTGGTACGGGGCTGGGAGCTGCCCACAAGGGCACAACAGATGAGCAGTCAGTTCCCAAGGCACACGGCCACTTTTGAAACACACCGTGTCCCACCTTGGGGTCTGTTCAAAGAATTTCACAACTACTGTCACGCTCCCACGACAAGGAGAGGACGTGACAAGAGGGGCGGTTCTCTTAGTGCCACCCACCTACCAGGAAAAAAATCAGACAGAATGTCAGGCTTGGGCTTGGGGCACTGACAGAGGGCTGTTTCATCCTGGGAAATGCAGACGGGGCTTTCACAGGGACCGTGCCCTCTCCAGCACTGCCCAGAGGTGGTATTTGGTAAATTCTTAGCCCAGTGAAGGATAAAATGGCGTCACAAGTGAAATAGCGCTGTCCAGCCGGGGAGGCTGCAGGCAGATCCTACTGAAACACCTTTCTCCGGGCTCCAGATTAATTTTGGAATGGCAGTTATTAACATACATGAAACTGAAATATGCAGCTCCTTAGCGGAGCTTGACTGATACGTGACACAGTAGCAACCAGCTGTTTTGCATTTCTGAGTAATTCCAGTTTCTTTTTGTAAGGAGGCCCTTGGAAGAGAGGTAATAAAAATAGGGAGGAAATGAATACAGGAAATAAAGGAAAATAAAGAGAGAGAACTGTCCTCATAACAGCAGATGATTCAGTAGTAATTCACCTCAAGGGAAGTAACTAACTAGTTGTCAGTGAACAATTTGCTTCCATGGATCTCTTGGTTAAATACTGAAGACATTTGCCTGCAGGGTTCAATGAATGAGAATAACTTCCTTCATCACCCCACTTTTTGTGCCTGTACACGTGCCTACACGTGTCACGAGGGGAAAACTGGCAGGGTTTTAAAGAACGCTCTACCGCTGTCAGCTCTGACTTCTAATTGCCTGTGTCATGAACTTCCCACAATGGTATCCCCTCTTTTCTGGCTGATCTTTATTTCTTTTATAAAACAAAATGAAATACTGCCAAATGCATGTATTGAAAGGTGAACACATGCTTCATGTGCTTTAACACCTAGCAGTAGTGTCACAACCATCTCATTCATCTGAAGTTTTCCAACGGCATTCTGTAAAGGGCTATGGCGACGAGTTAAGAAATATTCTACAGTTACCTGGTCACATCACACGCACACGCACGTTACAGCACACGATACAGCAAACATGCCTATAAGTATCTAAGGGTGGTCTGAAGGAGGAGGGAGCCAGACTCTTTTCAGCGGTTGCCAGTGAGAGGATGAGGGACAACTGGCATAAGTTGGAACAGAGGAGGTTCCACTCAAATATGAGGAAAAACTTCTTCATGGTGAGGGTGACAGAGCCCTGGAACAGGCTGCCCAGGGAGGTCGTGGAGTCCCCTTCTCTGGAGATCTTCAAGACCCGCCTGGATGCCGTCCTGAGTAACATGCTCTAACGTGCTCTGGGCAATCCTGCTTCAGCAGGGGAGTTGGGCTGGATGATCTCTACGGTCCCTTCCAACTCTAAAAAAAATCAGTGAAATTCAGTGAAACAGCTTGTTGAACTCTAAGAAAAACATCTACATAAGATATAATTAAAAATCGTGTTACATTTTTCACTAACTCATAAAATTTAGCTTCTTTTTTTTCCTCCTCACTGAACTCTATCTGAATCAGTTAAGCACACCCAAGCCACAGCCTCACACTGGAAGTCCATTCAGGCCAACGTCCTACTCACCAGAGACCCAAGCGAGTGCTTGAGAAGCAGCCAAACAAGGTGTGTGTATTCGCAGAGTGGCCTTGGAGCCTCTGAGCGTTTTGGTGCACGGGCTCACTGGGACACACAGGGAGAATCTCTATTTAGCCATCTCAAAGGAAAACTGGGCTCATTTCAACGCCATGTAGTTCTTTACTTCTCCATAGCTTGTGGCAAAGGGCTCCCCTGCTTGGCTATAAACTAACACCCTCCTCAGCCCACTGCTTTTACTTTGAGCCCACCTTCTGCTGTCTTCATGTGATGGCCCTTTCATAAAAATGAAGGGGGTTTTGTAAGCTGTTCTTCATTATATCCCAGGTAGATGGGATATTATTGACAAATATATGGAACGTATTGACGAATATGTTACTAGTTATTTTTGAACTATTCATCATAGAATCATAGAATTGTCTAGTTTGGAAGGGATCTTTTAAGATCGTCTAGTCCACATTTAAATTATTATTACATTCATCGCTGCAGTTTGGGATATTTTTAAGGTCTGTTTTTGCTCTGAGAAATGTCCACAGCTCACAGAGTTGTGGTCATGAGGTTTCATGTTCCTTTCTCCCCTGGTAACACACTCTTCAACTCATGTCATTGGTACACATAACAAAGCAAAGGAGGGGATGTTTCCAAACGTCAACACCGCAAACAGTCTAGAATTTAAAAGCCAAGCTGGATTCCTGCCTTCTCAGCCATCGCACTGCCCGCTTTTGCAGGCCAACATGTACTTTCAATCAAATCCGGGCAATCCATGCTTGCTTTACAGAATGCCAAATAAATAATGTTTTTCCAGTCTTACTGACAGCAATGTAAAAATGGAATAAATAATTTGAAACCCTAATGCAGTAGGGTTACCTCACACTCAGTCTACTTCTGCTTGATTTACATACAAGTCCTTCTGACTGAAAGGAAGTTTCCCCTTGAGAAAGCTGAAGGAGAAGTCTTAATTCAGACATACGCACTCCATAAGCTTTGGTTTTGTTATTAAATAGACACTTACCTCTGAAAAGTACCTTGCAAGTATTTCCCTTTTTTTTCCTTTTTGTTTAAAATATGAAAACACAGTGTACAAACTAAAGCATTTGTTTTCAGAAACTGTAGTCTGCTACTTGCCTTCCTCACTACCCCCAGGCCCCACACAACACTACAGCCAAGGCTGCCGCTGATCGTCACCTCCTTGACCAACTTTTCTTTGTCAGTGAATAGCAGATCCAAGAGATCCCAGGTGGCTACACTCACTTCCTCACGTTAATGGGATAGTCTTTAACAGAGACCCATATGACAAGGTCGCCCTTAAGTGCCTCTCCCCTGATCCTGCTCCCCAGGACCCTTCCACAGCAGAGCTCCACAGGTTGAAGCTGGTGGTTGCTGTAAGGGCCACACCTCCCTCCCCATCTTCCTACCTTGTCTTTCCTAAAAAGCCAGTCAGCCGAGCCATCCCACGGTATCCCAACTGCTCCAGTGATGCGTCTTTGGCGTCTGCACAGGGACCCCTGAGGCCTCCAAGGCCACTGTGCTCTCACCCACAGCCACCTGAGGAGAGCCCCCTTTCAGCCTCTTGCCTTCCCTGAGGGCTCCCTCACGCCCACACCTCGTTTCACACACTTCCCAGGCTGACCTCCCATTCCTCACTTAGATGCAAGCTATCAGCACCATCCCTCAGCATGAATTACCAGAACGGTTGTTACTTATCTGCACATCTACTACTGCTTATGGAACACAAATGGAGAAAACGCAACACGCTTGATTTGTATAAAATTCTATCATCTGGCCTGTTCTTCCTTTCCTTGAATGGATTGCAAGCAAAGCTGCAACTGCTTCTGTGGGCAGGAAGATAAAAATATACTGTTATGGTCAAACCCGAGCAAATCCTTAAACTCTTCGCTGAATCAGGTTCTGGGAGGATTTCTTTGAAGAAGCAGCAGTTGAGTGCTTGAGTCCCAATGAATTTCGGTGATTCTGGTCAGAAGAAATTGTCTGCATGTAAACTTGCACTAATTTTTATTATAAACTTACAACAGTGTCAACTTTGTGTCAAACGTGCTGGGAACACTCCCTGTATGAGTAAGGCTCAGGATGACTATTCCTTTTACTGATGCTAAAAATTTGTATTTGTTTGGCTTCAATGTCCATAAAAAAGCTGCAGCAATTTATTATGTTAGTGTAAAATCACACCAGACAAATTGAGGCAGTCGTGTGCGCCAAGAGAATGAGACCTTTATTTATGTTATACTTTAAATTAAAATTAAAATAAACTATTTGACAGAAGTGTCTAATACAGTATGACTTTTTATGGCAAAAATAATTAAATTTTAACTACCTTTCTCTTCACTTTCTCTCCATTTTTGCAACTCACTTTGTTGTTAGGCCACAGTTAACACACCTGTGAATTCCTTCCAGGGGAGAGACGGAACTCTGGCTGAAACACAAAAATTTGTATAGGAAAAGTTAAGTATGAGCAATTTTACTTCTAACACAACAAAAGGCTTTAAAATATGCAAAGTTCATAATTTACTGCTAATTTAGATTCAGAAAAACAATTATTTCATCAAAGGATACCTGAAGTACAAAATCTCATCTTGGTTTATTGTCTCTACGCAGGAACTGCAGGTAAATAGAAGGGACCGGTGCTTGGGGAGCAGAGGGTTTATGGTTGACAGGCACTAGAGAAAGTATTTAATAATGCAGGCAATATCATCTTGCCAGAGAAAGAGCTCTGAAATTATGCCTTTTCGGACAAAATTAATGACTTAGTTCAAGCATACTTAGCCTAACAATTAATCAGTGGAAGTTCTGTGAAAGACCATCAAAGGAAATGGTGGAGGTGAAACACTTGAGGGATTTACCATGCCCTGAATTTCTAGAAAGCAGCAGGTCGGTGTTGCTGATCACACGCCTGCAGGCTGGCTACCAGGAGTTCACACGGTTCTGAATGCATTTTACTACTATCATCAACAAAAAGTAGAGTATCATCAATAACAGAGCTCGTTTTCCATTTGCTACCAAGGCATAAGAGCTGAGGTATGATGATGTAACTGATTCTGATTTAACAGGACTGTTTTAGCATGACTTCATACTACAGTTATTCACATTTGACCCAGATAAGGAATTATTTTTCATGATTTCATTGTCACAAGGACAAAGTGTGGAATGGTAGCACCAGAGTGATACGCAAGGGTGAAATAGCTAATTGGGCAAGTACCTGAGAAGTGTGCTGAAGAGCTCGTTGACACTGGACGCAGTGAGAGCAAGATACTGATACCTGAAAGTACTAATTCCCATTTAACTTTTACATCTGTTTTTCATGCATGGCCTGAGTTAATTGAAGATTGCCTCCCTAACTAAAGAAATACCAGCAACTTCACTGAGATCTGGATCATACTCTCTATTCTCTGCCCTCAGTTAAATACACAAACTTTCCTTCATAGCCTGACAGAGTAACAGGAATTACAGTAACTCAAAGCTGAACCCGTTGCTCAGTGGGTCTGTGGGCAACAGCTGAGTCTGTGAATAACTTGACGAGTTCAAAAGAAGTCTCTGGATGAACAGGAAGGCTCCGAGCAGATGTCCACTAAGCATTTCCATCTCCAACACGTTCATCCACATCATGTTACATGTACCCTAACTTTTCTGAAATAATTTCTTCCCTTTTGGAGAAGCTCAATTATTACCTGTAGGGTGGATTAAAAGGGATGAGCTTTATCCTAAACTAACCTCCTCATAATTTTTCAGAGACTTTTATGGGAATAAGGCCCTAAAAAGCAAACAGCAGATGTAGCTTTACAAAGCCAGTTTGCATATATACCATCTTCTACCTGACAGTCAAAAATTACAGCTCCTTACAGCAAATTCTACATAAAAATGACATAATCCATCAAGATTCTGCCAAGAGGAGTGTTTCACATACTAAATAGCTGAATAGAGGTCATCACAGATTAGATTTAAGTCTCATGAGATTGCTCTATCACTTCCAAAAGACTTAGAGTACATTGGTGAAGATAAAGAACTTTTAAATCATGACAAAGTGTTTTTCCTGCTTCAGTTAGGCTACTTATTTATTTATTTGCCTGTTTACAGAAGGCTCTTCTGCAGCTGTTATGCCAATATTTTTTTAATTAGTCAGTGCAAACAGCATAACCTTTTATTCTTCTTTTTAGTGTCAGTAGACACAGTGGGCCCACATTTAAGAGAGCATCACATCACACCCAGAAATGTTTGGGTAGTATTTCCATCAGACACTCCTTCACCTAGAGAAAATGAATATATGGATGGACAAAGATACAGAATAGAAAAATACTAAAATATCAAGCTAAAAGTATTTTCAGTTCAGATAAAAGGTGTTAATTTCCAATCAAATGGAACTGTGCAATTACTACCCTTAATATCATGATGTATACTAACCCCTCTGTGGGTCAGTCCCCGGAGCACGTAACAAGGTAACCCAGATGACGACAGCACTCCTGCACCTAGAACCACAACTAAGCAAAAATAGCAAAACCAGGGAATAGGGAAAGCACAACTCACAGCAGCTGCCCAGGGCCTCGCATTCTCCTTGTCTGGAGAGTAACAGCCACAATGAAAAGCATCAAGAGCTCTTCAGAGAACAGGTACTGGCTAAAGCTAAATGTCCAGGCATCAGTACTAGACATATACTTGGTTATTCTGTGGCTTAGTCACAGTCATGGAAATACCTGGTTGAAATCATTACCTGGCTTTTGGTGCAGAGCACATGCCTCGAGTCCAGATAATAAAGACAACATTTAGCTAGTTCTCTGCATCCTACATTTACTTTGGGAAGCAGGTAATTTTTAACATTTAACATCGACATTTTATCATCAATGTATGTCGAACTTACGCATCTATAAGTACACTCGGGTGAATAGAAACATTAGTCTAATAAAAAAAAAAATAATTTGCTTATTTGAGTAATTTGGGCAGCAAGCTTGGGAGTAACGAGGGTGAAAGGGAGAAACCAGCTGATCCCGGAGCACCCTCCGCTTTGCTGTATGCCCCTCTCCTTTCTCTTTCCCCATCCTCACTTATTGGAAGTGGATTGACAGCAGAGAACTAGGTCACATCATGAAGTCAAACAGTAGGAATAATTATAATGGAGACACCTGGATGAAGCACGATAAAGGCAATTTGATAAGGAGTGACTCAATTCTCACCATAACATAATCTTCCTAGTAACTTCTAAGGAGCTAGACTGAAATCTAGCCACAAGGAAGAAGTACGTATCACTCTCCATGCTTGAGAAGAGGCTGAGTCAACTGATATGCTAAAAGTAGAAGATTCACATAGTAAAAATCCTTTATATTTCTTTAGAGAGCCAGAAGAAAAGATCAGCAACTGAACTGGAGGCAGAGATGAATTTGGGTAGTAAGATAGACTGATGATAAAGAAGAAAAGTATGTATGTTCCTTGCTATAAATTGAAAGTCTTTTAAAATAATTTTGAAGTAATGTAATCCTTCACTGATTGTCTCTGTTACCATTAAAAAAAAAATAAATTTCCTCTTGTCTGTAGTGTTTCCTGGACACTACTTCCCTCGAGAAGGCACCCAGAGAGTTTAGTACTTCTTACACAGAGGATAAAATTAATCAGAATACAGAAAGCTCTATCTACATAATAAAAAAGCCTGATCTATGACTGCCACAGGCAAAAGTGGCTCTTGTCACCTATTTTAAGATATTTCTTTTTTTACTATGTCTCTCAGGATAAGTTGTTTAAAGAATAATTGTTCTCTCCACTTTGGTCACATTTAAATGCCAGATTGGGGCTGTCAAATGTGACTAGATTTATCAATGAGGCAGAAGGATACAGAGGAAATTAAAAGGCTGCAAAATAAATTATTTGGGAAGGTAATTATAAATAATATAATCTCTATATGCAAATACTAAATGGGCTTATTTCATTAAATCACTGCAAATTTTAAAAGTTCTTTCTGTCTTCTTTGACATGTCATCCTATCAGACTGTTTCTTGGGGATATATTTATTAAGTTAAATGATTAAATGAATGCTGCTATACATACTAGCCATTCTAAGCTTTAAGCATATGAAAGTGTTTTGTCCGTATTCTAACTGGGGACTGATCTAATTGTGAAAGGTAATTTTGGGGAAACTGAAAAGAGTCATTAGCTAAAAAAGCAGTATCATGCAGTTATTCTCACATTTGGAGGGTCATGTAAAGTTGCCGACATAATACTACTGAGTCACTCAGACTCATTTAGAAGTTTCTCTTTGACGGCTTAGAAAGCTCAAAATGATGGCTCGAGCTCAGTCATCATGCAGAGATGAAGAACGCAGAGTAATTTTTACTTATTAATTTTAGAAATGAGCAGGGATGAATAACCTACCATTGTCACTTGACAGGACTAATGACAAGTAATGACTTTAGGCATGTGTTTCAGATACTGTCCATTAGCATAACTTCATACCATCCTAACTCAGCCCACATTTGTAACAGATTAGGTGAAATAATATATAAATCTCTAAACTATGTGTAAGTTTCCGCGCCTCTTCTTCCCAACAGCCAGAGAGCACCATCCCGGTGAGCCCTGGCACCCCCAGACTGCTCCTAAAATGGGGTGCACGGCTGGAAAGGTGAGACCTCCCCCCAGCTGGGGCAGTTCTTCATTTTTCATGGAATCATAGAATGGGTTGGGTTGGATTGGAAGGGACCTCTTGTGACACACTGGACAACCACCCCCAGGAGACAACTAGCCATGACACCTACTCACAGCACAAGCCCAAGCCTCAGCGTGGTCTTCACTTGCAGCATCATATTCTGGGAGCCCCAAACTGACACCTAATAATGTGTTGCTCTTTAATGGCCTGTCATTGTTAATGCACCTGGTTCACTGTTGTAATTCCTTGGGCTCCTGGGTTCACTCAAACACCAATTTGCAGATTATTGCAGCCAAGGCATTCCCTGGCTAGCACTTCCCAGTTCGTGACATTACGCCTAGATGGTTGTACTCAAAATAACACACAGTTACGCTTTTGTATTTTATTACCTTTTCAAGTCAACTCTGCCAGAAAAGAAAAAAAAATACCTGTTCATTGAGAATTTCGTTTCTCCATGTCATAGTATAAACACTTCATCTTTTCAGAGTATGGCAATGCCCAAGGTAACTATTTTTCTTGAGATCTTTAGCTTCTCTCATGTAAGCAGCGAGATTGCATCAGCACTGAAAAGACAGAGTAGGATACATATTAAAAACAACAACAAAATCCAGTAAGTTGCTAATCACAGAGGAAGTAGCTCTGCATGTCAAAATTATGCTGCTATAGTTGCTAGTACAAAATGCTTTCCAGGACAAACTTCTCTTCTTCAGCACCTCCTCCAGCAGCTTTCCAGAACAGTCATCATCAAGCAGTTTCCATGATGGTTCTAGTACCAAGGATTCTTTCCCCAAGTGTCAATAAAACCCTTTAGTTGTCTTTAAGAGAGCTAAATGATAAATAGACTGAAAACTTTTAAAATTGGTAATTAAACTTGTATATATACCTTTCAATATACCTTTAGACGCATGAATGTTATACGTACTTTCAAAACAGGACTTTTCGTAAGGGGTATTTAACTACGAGAGTACACTTGGCTTTAAATAAAAAATTCTCACATTTTCATATCAGAGATACCACTTCTAAGTATATTCCTTGGTGAGGAGAAAAGATGTCTGCTTCTTAACTACTCCTGTATTTACACCAGCTTAAAAATTATTCCAGGGAAGCTATATCTAACGTAAATTAAAATCCAGTCCGAGGATAAGGGCTGTAAAACAAACAGCAAAATCCTACTTTCTGCTATCTAGTCCTTGCCAAAGGCCTTCTAGGGAACCACATATGCAGTAACACCAGGTACTGCGTGTAACACGGACCTGCACCTAGTGAGACCACGTAATACATACAGCACAGACCCATCCGTGGTGAGACCCTGTCTCGTTTGCCATCAGACATGTAGCTGCAGCCGCAGAGGCAGCCCCACAGCAGCCAGCAGCATCCCCTACGCTGTGGGGCATCACACAGTGATATTATCTAATATGACGAGAATATGCAAATTTTTTCTTTTCTTTTTTTTTCATATCACTAAAAAGTGCAGCTTCTTTCTGAAATAAAAATATCGGCCACAGGAAAATTATTATTATTTTAGTGTCCTCTATCTCCTAGTAAATATGTGGAATTAGGAACAATAAATTATGCAAGAGTTGCTGCTGAGAAAAGCCATATCAGACTGCAATCACAGTAAGTTACATGACAAGCTCTCCTTGCCTGCTAGAAGAACTTAAGAATCTCTGTTTTCACTTATCTTTGCATTAAAGCACCTACATTCTCAGGCAACAGAGCCAAAACAGGATTCACAAATAGCATCACAATTCAGACAGCTCCTTTAGTGTGTCTCGCTCCCAGCTACAATGACCATGCTTCTTGATTTACTTATTCAGTATTTACTATCTTATTTCACACCGTCAAACGACAGCTGTAATTTTTTCTATGATCAGTGCATTCTAATCCATATTGCATATTTCCAGCTTGTCCACATGTGAGGGAGATGAGGGTAATGGGTGAAGCAGAGACAGAAAAGCTTTTATGCAAAAGTGGAAATGTAAGGCTTTCTAGAAAATTGTAAAGCAAGAGGGTTTCATGGCTCTGGCACCGGATCACGTATTTTTGCATTTCTTGTCCTCAGTACAGAGTTAACTAGTAATCTAGTCTGCTAGTATTGTTTTCTACTAGATCAGAATGCGGTAACTTCAGTTTTCTCCTGACTTCCCCCCTCCTGGCCCCCATGCCTTGTGTTCCTTTACAGCGTGCACCCCACCTGCTCGCCATGTCCCCCTTTCTCTAAATGCCTCTGCTCCAAATCTGAGAGTTGCCTCTCCACATATCGCTTTCAGTACCAACTATTTTCCCACTCACATTTCCCCCAAGGATTGTTTCATGCCCGTGATTTGCTCAAGCCTAAAACTGCCATTGCAAAGCACTAAACTGCAGAAGGTGATGAGAAGCCATTATTTATGCTCTGTGCACACACCAGACCTAAGGAGAAGGCAAGAGTCTGCAATAGCAAAGAGCCAGCTAAAAAGACAGCAGCATCCTCGCTTTAGGATCCGTGTCACCACTGGTGTTTCACTTTGCACCCGAGCTGAGTCGGGATACTCTTGTTTCCCTATTTGTTTCCTTTTAAAACATTCAAAGAGCAAAGGGACTTTCTGACTACACAAGACAGGTCATGTAATGTCTATTTGACGTTACTAATTAATCTCTGCTCCTGACAAGAAAGGACCCAGGAGAGGAGCTTGCTGTCACCAGTTGAATGGATGGACAGGAGAGAGCGTGCCAGATCTTCAGTGCTGATCATTTTGATTTCTGTCCTCACTTGCTAAATGAGGACAGAATGCTTTCCACCTGCAAATGAGGACAGAATGCTTCCCACCTGCAGCCCACTAAGCTCTCCACTCTTCCTCTAAGGAACTTATTTCTCAGCAGTACTGCACACCCCACCTTACAGGCTGCAATTTGCATCATAATAATCCTTTCAAAAAAACCCAATCCATTTAATGCATTTCCCCCTCTTCAGGTTACACAACGATGTAACAAAGGGTGTCTACGAAGAATAGATGGAAATGGAAGGAACTCTTTTTCAATTTAGAATTTAATTGTAGAAGGCCAATTATAAAATTTTAATTTCCGCTATCATCTGTCTTGAACATTTATCTTATCTAGCCATTATTTTACTCATAATAGAAACCTTTGATGGCTTTCTTTGTTATGCTATTCTGAGTCATGGATAACGCACACTACACTGGATTAAATTTGTATGGAAAATAGGCCGTGCTGACTTATGTCTGAAATTGGATGCAGCTAACTTAATTTTGCTGACATCTAAAAGAAAGGAAGCTTTGTTTAAACAAATAAGAGAAAAAGAAATAAATTCACTTAAAAAGCTCATAAAATATTTCACTTGGCATGATATCTGTCTGAAGTATGAAATCTGCAGGCGCTTAAACAGCAATTTACTGGAAATCAGAACAGGACACCTGGGGTACCCACTTTATGCTGATTAAGACTGCATATATTGAGTATTTAATAATGATGTAAATTTAATGTTATGAGTGTTTAGTGTAGTTTGAAAAGCTACATTTTTATAGCTGGAAAATTCAGGCCCATGTTTATCCAGAGATGCAAACTTCAATGCACTGAAACAACCTCACATTAAATATTTCAATCTTCAAAAAAGAAGAAAGAAGGGCACGGGGTAGATAAGCACAGATTCCCACTTACAAGGCTATTCCAGTAAATCAGATTTGCTGCAAGATAAAATAAAGGAAGTACATACAACAGGGCAAAGAAGCACTCTCTTAATTACTGTGGATAAAGCAAAGCAATCTCCACTATTTGCACTTCAAAAGCATGACATTTTCACAAAATTGGAAGGGCTCTAGATTGTGTAATACTGAGATTATCATTCGCAGAAAAAAATATATCGAAAGATCTAAGCCTCTGCACTTAATACGACGTCAGGCCAATCATCAGTAATCTCTCATTTTGAGTCAGTTCATTACGTGGTGGACTCGACACTGGCACTGGAGATGCGTTTTCGTGAAGACGTGTTTTGACACTTCCATTCTCTTTCCCCATATTTTTTCCTCTTCTAATACACACTTTCAGGTTTAACTCCATCACCGCTTACCTTCAAAACAGTCATGACACACAACTACAAACACGTTAAAAACAAGAATGTGGAGGAAAGAACCATACTTCCCTTTTTCCTCCCTCTCCTTGGTTTCAGAGCAGACAGGAATGATGCTGAGAGCCGGCGGGAAGCGGGACTACGGGATTCACACACCAGGATCGCAGCGTCTGGTCGCTTCATGGCTTTAGTGCTTTTCCTCAGCTTCTTTGCTGCTGCGATTTCTCTTGACCTCAGACATTGCAATGCCAGAAAAAGCCTCTCAGTGCAGTTTGTGATAACAATGAGTATTGATGGGAGTGGGAGGAAGAAGGAGAAGAAGGAAAATAATTATATTTGGCATAAGAAACTGGCACCGTCTTTCTCTGCCTTCATCTCTTGGGGCTGAACAAGTCTGAATCAATTCAGCAATTGCAGCCACAGTGAAAAGAGTTCAAGAAACTGGATTATTTTTCTAACAATTCACAAAATTAAAAGCAATGCTCTGCCAAGTACATGAAAGATTCAATCAGACCCGCAACTGAACAATGTGCATCAACTTTTAGGTCATAAGAAGACAAGGGCGGCCTTTTATGATACTGCCACACATAATGCATCTTCATGCACATTAAGCAAGCATTATAAGGTGTGTAAATCACAACCAAGGGGGGTTAAAAGTTTCATGCCACCATATTGCCACTGCAGTTTTCTACAGAAAAACTCAAAGATGCTGAGCAGGAAGATGATACAAGCTGCTGGTCAGGCTGCCTGGGGATGTGGTGGAGTTGCCATCCCCAGAGGTATTTAAACGTCACGTAGATGTGGCACTGAAGGACATGGGTTAGTGGTGGACTTAGCAGTGCCGGGTTAACAGTTGGACTCGATCTTAAAGGTCTTTTCCAACCTAAAGATTTCTATGATTCAGTGTAAAGACACAACTGAATTGGCAGTTCATTCTAGAAAACCACCGAAAAATAAACTTTAGCGAAAAGTGGTCATCACGCATAAACCCCAGAATTTACAGTTAAACAATGTAAAATTACTAGCACAAAAATAAGAATGAATATTAACTTTCTAACTGAGAAAGGCACACATCATACAAGCAACAGAGACCTGAAGCACAAATTGTGTCCAAGTCACAAGGACTTAACAGCGCTTGTGTTAGGCAGTGCTGTAACGTGGATCAAATACCTCCCCTGGGCTACCACCACACTCCTGATCCATCTCTTTGTCACAATCCTGTAACACCCAAAGACGTAAAGACCTCCACCTCCTCCCTCTTCTTTTCACCAGGGTTCATCACACCCCAACACATTTAGTCTCTCCAGGCCAGTGATGTCGTCATCTTCACTTTTACTGCTCTCCTCCACTCGCCTCTCCTCAGTCCACAGAGCTCAGGCCCAAACAGGATCCGCCGCCCTGTAGCTAAAACCTTACCTACATACACCCCACAGCCCTGCAGAATGCTGTTGGCTCACTCGTGATTCTTGGTAACTCCCAGACCATTCTCAAAATAACTGACAATAAATATGCTCTATTTCTTCTTTTCCATGACACAGATTCAGATGGAAAGTGTAACTTGAAGTTCGAGTACTTACTTTGTAATATTGCAGTAGACAGGTATCTTCTCCCTCACTCATCCAATACACCTCTACATCCATACTTCCCAATTTTTCTGCTGGTGTCCCACAGAGAACATTCTTTTCCTTTCAGACAGGTCTTATTTTAGAAAAATGTTTAGGCTTTGGATTTACAATTGGCAATTCAAATGTAGAATTTTTGGTCTATCTGCTCCACCGTCTATTTCAGAGGACAGTATTGTCTCTTAACAGACCTTGATGATGTATTTGCTAGGCTTCACATTCATATATAAAAAGTCATATTTAAAAAAGAAGTCACCTAGCTCTACAGTTCAGTAAAATTTAATTCACTTCAGATGAACTTCACATGTTAGAAGAAAGATTACTCGCACAAGCTTTATTGGCTTGGACTTTCCTTATGAAACTCTCCCACTGTTTTGAGACCAGACGTAGCAGTTTGCAGAGAGCTGCGTTTCTGATGCCCTCTATTTTGTGAATCCAGCAGCTATACAGTGTAAAAATATCCTTTTGTGAATTGATACTAGTCCTAGGAACTGTACTTACATTTATATTCTTTTGCGCATATTTTCTGGTACGACTGGCACTAACCCAGTGTTTGTTCAGATCTGATGAGAATCCTGCAATAGAAAATACTTCTTTCAAGCATAAGAATGTGGCACTGAAAAATAAAGCTAGCTGTGTAGATAATAAGCTGACTGGGTATGATAAACTTTATGCCATTAAAACTGTAACAATGAAATCTAAAATATCTATTTTCAGTATAACTTTTTACGCTGGAGCCATCCCTTATGCTTATGGATGAGTGGTGGTAATGTATTGATACCAAAGTAGTAGCTGCAATTCTAAGCATATGTAATAGCAGCTATTATCAAAATAATTATGTGTGGTACAGGAGTGTAAAATTGCAGGATGCCCAGCAGTAAGCTTGAGTCCCAGTTCCGACTGCGGTCAGGTCGTGCTTGTCCCTTCCTCGCTCCAGAGTGGCCGTTGCCAATGTGAAGCCACCCGTGTGTCCCCAGAGAATGGGGATCCCGGCTCCTGCCCAGCGCCCATCGCTGCTGAGCATGGCACCTGTGGGGAGCGGGAGCTGCTGGGAATGAGGAGACTCTCACTCACGGCTCTCCTCACTCCCCAAAATACCCAATTCACTAATTCTGTCCAGATTGAAAAGCATGCAGTACCTGCTATTGATTTCTTTTATTTGGTGTCAGTATTCGGAATCATTTAAATGGTGTTTGCCATCACTGTATCAATCCCTTAGTTATTACTAACATTTAATCCTGATAAACTTTGGTGATTGTGATGCAAAAAAAGCCTGGACTGAAAGGTTTAACTGGCTGATGGTGTAGTTTAAAGGTCATTTAAAAGCTAAGTCAGAACATTCTGCCTGAGGGAGCGAACTCCTCTGAATGTACGCACAAAGCACTGTGATCGATCTGATTGCATGATCACGGTTTTTCCAGTGAGCCTCCACCTTACTCAGTTTATAGGTCATCTAACATTACAGTCAGTTTTAAAAGACAAAGTATCAAATTAATTGTTTGGGTTCAAAAAGTACTCACTAAATTTTCAGAACATGGCATTTCGGTACGCTTCGGAAACAGGGTCAGAAAAGAAATGTCCTTATTTTCTCTTTCAACCAGCTTTTCGATACGCAAAACCAGTTTCTGTCTAATTAAATTACTTTTTTAAAGTTCCTAATTTATTAAACTGCTGAGTCCTTGAGCCACAGGAATGTTCCCCACCTCCTTTTTCAGACACTACCCTCCTATGTTGCTTTTAAGTTATTTATAAATACATCTCTCCTGCAGCCTCTCCCAGCAGGGCACCTTCACATGTTGGAATTTAATGAGGCTCCAGCACAAGTCATGAGTCCCTGAAGAAAAGCATTACCTGATCTGCTTCATTTATTTCTACCAATAATCATACCATTACCTACAGCTTCTGTTTTTAATTAGTGGTATCTAATGATTAACACTGGCCAATTTGCATCCAATTATGTCCCCTGAAAAATTAGAAATGGATGAAAAGACTGACTGCAATTAATCATTCTGCAATGCGACTTTGCTTAAATATCAAGAATGAATGTGTTGTACTTTCCTAAATAAGATGTCATTGAAAACATACACTCTCTGATGATGAAGCAAAAGCATGATGCTTCCCATGACAGTACGAAATCTGATACTTAACACTGCACAATTACCAAACACAGTCACACATATCCTTTTAATAACAATGAAAAAAAATAATGCAACTGGTATCTCATTACACTCTGGATTCACGTGCTACAGAAATAATTAAAAACAATAAGCAAGATAACATTTTATAGACAGACCTTAACTTCATCTGAGACAAAGTTCAGGTTTAGTACGTGGTCTTTAGAACATAATTGCCTCATCTTTTCTTTCAGTCTTAAGAAGTTTCACTTTAGAAAACCTTCTGTTCCAGCTTCAAAGCAAATATTCAGGGCAAATTAGTTACAGGATTTTTTTGGACCACCTTAACACCTTTAAGAAAACTTGTAAATCATAGGGAACTTTTATTTAAAACCAACCCAAAAGAAACCCATACCATAACCCAAAACTTATTTACATGGTGTGTTCAGCTTTTCTCCAATTTTCAGAGGCCAAGCTTGATCAGTCAGTATCACAGATGATGGCAACAGGGTGCTTTAATGCAGAGTTTCTACTTCCTCATACCTCTCTGATAAACTCTGAAGAGACCTCAGATAAATACAGAAATATTAAATAACACTGGTGTGATTTTTTTTCCTCCATGATGATGAAATTATTTTGTGTCTAGGATAACTTAGAGATAATTAAAATAACTTGAAAATTTTTTACAGGTTAGTACTTGAATAGCAACTTGCAGGGATAAAACAGAGTATCAGCCCTCCAAGCTTAACTTACAAAACTACATTTGTTATGCTACATAAATTCACTCATCCCATTTTTTGTAAATTTAAAGCACCATTCAACATATTGTGAGGATATTTAAAATACAGTAAAGTTGACAGTAATCTTTTGGAAGATGTTAACAATGAAAATAGGATTTAAGACAAGCGAAGACCCTAAATGACATTTGATAGATTTCTTTTGACTTTTAGTGTACAAAAAGCCAAGCACCTGACTTGCATCACCTTATTTTGCTCCCCAAAAACCCCCAAAGTAGGCATCCAAATAAAAAATGAATTTCACTGCCACACAAACTAATACTTTCTACTTGTGTTCCTCACCCTTTTTGTATCTCCTCTCTTGATCTTCCTCTGCTGCAAACAATTTTTCCAATTCTGAGCCTTACTGTCAGGAGTTTCATGTTCTTCAAAGTACCTGGGCCTACAAAGTACCTACCTACAAAGATCTTTGTCCCCTGTATTGTTGTGCTCTTCCATCTCCCTTTCTGTTTATGACACAGGTCAATTTTTAACCTATCAACATTTTGCACTGCACTTTGGGAAGACGAGAAGAATTTATAGAGGGGAGGAAGGACTATGCTGCAGATGTTAACTGGCTGGTTGTTTTCTCACGCCAGACATGCCACAAATAATTTGGTTTTGAGATTCATGGTGCTTGTCATCTCTGCTCCTACTCCAGGCAAAATCATCAAAAAAGCTCGAAGATGCTATTTTAAGAAGTGTGGCTTGCCAGGACAAATGCTTTGGTTTTGAACATGAGATTGATTTACAGAAGCTGTACTGAAAAACACACTGCAACAATACTTCAGTTCTGATCATCCGCAAGGAGTCCAAAAGGTTAGAAATAAGATCTAAAGAATACAGCGCATTCATTTTTTTCCCTAGGGACCATCAAGTTTCAATTGGGGTGGACTCATTATTGTGCAGTATTGGGTCACACTTCATGAAACAACATGCAAAAACCACCAGCAGACTTAGTTTCAGACATAACAGGTGATGAGCTTTTTTAGTAGGAAAGTTTTCATGCTGTCTCCCTAAAGCTGGATGAATTCCTAGTGTCTTAGATACTCTAATCCCAGCATTAAAAAATCTGGAAAAAAACCCTTTGTGCCTTTAGCTAGAGTTATTTCTCAATGACTGTAATGTGTGCATGCTTGTCTGAGACAACTTATCGACTGACGCTACTTGAGGTTCTTTTTGAAGTCCAGTGACCTAACTGAAATTGAATTATGTTAACTCATTTCATTTCCCTTTTCACCACCATTTAGGAACATAACCAAACGAGTCTACCAACAATGCATTTTATAAGCAAAGGTAGGTGGCATTGCAGTATAATGGCAAAATCTGAGACAAACCAATGAAGTTTAAAGATTGCAAGTGAAATACATACTACCAGCAGCCTCACAGAAAAATATATACCACCAACCTCATAGAAAAAAAGAAACCAAAAAAGCACCCCACACCACGGCAATGAATTATCATTTTGAATTAAACTAATTTCAGCAAGAATCAAGGCACAGGAATTTGGTGAATGATGTGATTTCTTCAAAGTACCTCCTCCTTTGAGCCCCACAGCAATGCTGAGTCCTGCAGCTTTTGGGAATGACACTGAGTCCATCCCCTCCCCAGGCACCACCAAATGCCTCCTCCCCACCAACCCCAAGGGCAGCAGAGGCGACCATCAGCCTGAAAATCAAAGACTTAAAGGGGAAAGAAATCTGTATCAATTGTCATTGTTATTAATTAAAAATAACACAAAAGATTGAGGCGCAGCACTAAGGAAAGGGACTTGGGGGTGCTGGTGGATATGAAGCTGGACATGAGCAGGCAGTGGGCACTTGCAGCCCAGAAGGCCAATCGCATCCTGGGCTGCATCCAAAGAAGTGCTACCAGCAGGTCCAGAGAAGGAATTCTGCCACTTTACTCTGCTCTGGTGAGACCTCACCTGGAGCGCTGTGTGCAGGGCTGGAGCCCTCAATATAGGAAGGACATAGACCTGATGGAACGGGTCCAGAGGAGGGCCACAAAAATGATTAGGGGTTTGGAGCACCTGTGCTACGAGGACAGGCTGAGGGAGCTGGGGTTGTTCAGCCTGGAGAAGAGGAGGCTCTGGGGAGACCTAACAGCAGCCTTCCAGTACTTGAGGGGGGCCTAGAGGAAGGCTGTTTACAAAGGCCTGCAGTGACAGAACAAGGGGCAATGGCTTTAAGTTGGAGAAGAGCAGATTTAGATTGTAAATTAGGAAAAAGTTCTTTCCAACGAGGGTGGTGGAGCACTGGAAGAGGTTGCCCAGGGAGGTGGTTGAGGCCCCATCCCTGGAGACATTCAAGGTGAGGCTCGAGGAGGCCCTGGGCAACCTGGTCTAGTTGGGGGTGTCCCTGTGACTGTGGGGGGGTCAGATTAGATGGCCTTTGGAGGTCCCTTCCGGCCTGGATGATTCTATGATTCTATGATTGCTGAGTGGGAGCACTCCGGCGATGGAGACCACCTGCAGGCCGGGTATTTCCTTGGCCCTGCCCAAACAGACGCACCATCGAGCAGAGTCTGTATTACGATGTTTGCAAATGACATAAAGCACCCTGTTAGTTAAGCTTGCTACTCTAGCATGAACGAGAGGAAGTCTATTCATTGACCTAAATGTTGTTCCCCTTTTCGTTCTTTTACTATCTTATGAAGTTATTAGAGTTCATAATTCCTGACTTAACACCACATTTTTACTGAACCTCCCCCCCTCCCCTGCAGTATTGCCATGTACCCTCAAATTGAGAAATCTTCAAATGAAATGTAAGGGCTTTTGCTACAAGATAGAGCGTTAGAGAAACCTTCTGACCTCTACAGGAACACTCAGAATTGCCTTTACACAGCACATGTCTGTGATTTGATGGTTTTCTATGCCATGCTAGAGTGCCTAAAAAGGCAAGTAGGTGCAGTTTCAGTATTGCTGGCATTTTCAAAGCTGCTGACCCAAGGTACCTCGGTACAGCTATACCTTCCTATCAGCATCCTCAAGTTAGTTATCCTAAATACTGCTTGCATCATGCATGGGGATCGTAACCACAGATTGTAACCTTCCGGCAAACCGCCTTCTCTCCACGTCCCCGCAGCCTGTGGGTCCCCAGGAACCTCAGGAATAGTGCTCCCCTACCACAGACCTACAAACAGGCTTAGCCAACCAAAGCTCTTAAGATTTATCTTCACAGATCCCCAGTAATTATTTCAGCTCTTTTCCATGATCTCCTAGAAATCTGAACAGCATGATGGTCTCCAGGCTCAGGGCCTGACTCACCTTTTGCTTAATTTCAGTGCAGCCTCTCTAATTATACCAGGGATCATTTCAGTCCAGGTTTACTCAGTAATCTTAAAGTCACTTAGCCAAGCCGTTAACTCCCTTGATATATCACCATTTAATTGGCTTCAGATACTTCTCACTCCCTTGTAGCAACTATCATACAAATGTTTTCTATCTTTCACTTATTGTACATACAGACACTGCAAGGCTTTTTTTATTCTGCTGTGTCTTTGACATACCTAACCACTGTTCAGAAGTTAGATTGCTTGAATGTGCAGGAGCATCTTCCTTCCTTCCCTCAAACTTTCCACTGCATATACAGCAGCCAGGACTGGCATTTTCAGATGCAAACATGCATCAGTCCCATCTACAAACAAACAGTATATTATATGGGGAAAATGGAAATACACCCCCAGACCCCTCCAGGGGTTCTGCTCATGAGTTTTTGCTAGAAAGATCGTTTCCCAATTATTTCTTCCTGCTGGACTCAGCCTGTTAACAATTGGATTGACTTCTCCATTATTCATGTCAGCGTTTCTGACCTTACAGACTTCCAATGAAATGCTTTAGCCAGCATCCTACAAATAACATCCCTGCATCCCCAAATAAATTGCATATTTTCCAACTATTAGTCACTCCAAAAAAACATATGATTAAAAATCAAAAATGTTTTACTGGTGGCAGTCA
Organism: Gallinago jamesoni; assembly: GCA_025769975.1. Taxonomy (NCBI): domain Eukaryota; kingdom Metazoa; phylum Chordata; class Aves; order Charadriiformes; family Scolopacidae; genus Gallinago; species Gallinago jamesoni. The sequence continues at coordinate 77,585,245 of JAOQGH010000032.1, forward strand.
GTATCCTTAACAGATAACTAGACTTTATATGATGGTGTAGGCCTAAAGGCCTTATCCAAACTTCACCTCTCTCCTACACCACTGACCTATTTTAATGGTGACCTACAGAGTCACACAATTGAGTAGAGTGCAGAGGAGTTACATTATCAGCTCTGGTGGCTTTAACATTAGCCCAGATCTTGCCAGAAGACAGATAGCCAGTGTTCACAATCCCAAGGCAGACATTTCGAGCACGCCGGTGTGGTAGCCTCATAGGGAGGCGAGGCAAAACTCTGCAGGATTCAGCAAAACTGAATCACCCCAGGAGATTTTACACCCGTCCCGCATAGCTTCTGGTACCATTGAGCTTCTGAAGGGCAAACGATGAGGAAATTCAACGGACACTGTGGCTTTACATAAGAACAAGTAAGCCAGATACATTTTGCTTTCAAAGCAGAAAGTATGCAGAAACCAATGGGAAAACACCTCCATCCCCTCTAAATAGAAGAGCTTAGCTGTCTTGGTCCTACAGCCATCAGGTTCAGTGGCCATAACTGTACTCGGTCGTTAACTCTTCTCCCTACTCGTAGACAACTCCAGAGAGGAGACTCGAATATTTTCAGTAAGAGAAGGAGGAAGAAACTTAACCCAGTTCTGAGTTCACATCTCTCCTTCCCACTTAACACGTGTATAGAGGCACAATAACCAAGGATTATCACACGTGGCAAGTGTGTGATAATGCCATCAGGTTTTACATCCCTTTTTTTGCACCAGATGGAGGAAAAGTAGTCTGTGCTATTCCTAATTCTGCCACAGGTTGCTGATACTAGCTGCCAAGTCAGGAAAAGATGAAGATGCAGGAATTATGCTGAGGGTCTTCTCTTGTGCCCACTTTTAGAAGAGTAAACCAGGAGACCCAACAGGCTGGGGGGGGGGTGCTAAGAGAATGGAACTGGAAGAAAAGTCCAGTCCTGAAACTGTGAACCATTACACAATTGAAATTTAGCCAAGATCAGGACAAACATACATGTTGGATCTTTTATTTAAACATGTAAAATAACTTCAAATGGAATGAATTAATTTCTTCCAGGTGTCTTTTATTTATTGTCATTTATTTTTAAGATTTGTTTTAGGAAGTGTCCTGAAGTTCAGTAGCAAAGCTTAGCAGGTTGAATTTAGAGGGGCTGGGGGGTTGAGGGAGGGTGGGTGGGTGGGGTTGGAGGGTAACCGTGGGAAAGCATGTAAAATTTCAATAGAGAACAAAGTTTTTAAAGTGATACCTACTCAATTGCACGTACTTCAAGGCGCCTGGGAATTGAAATTCTTCAGGAAAAAAATGGAATTTTGACCTTCTGAATACACTGCTTGCCTCTGATACACAAGAAAATAATATTTTATATTCATGCGTGCTCCTCCACCCCTTTTTCCTTGTGCTAGATTAAGTGAAAAGTGGAGAAACAAAGAACAGAGTAAAAACATGACTTCAAACCAATTCAGAAAAACCTGGAACGCTGCCAGGACAGGAGTAACAGTCCAGGGGCTCAGAAAAGCACTGAAGTCAAGGAGGGGGTGAGGGGAATTCAAGCAACCAACCTTGCTTTAATTTCTGCACCACAGTGACCTTGTGAATGCTACAAAATCTTTTATGCACAGTCCCAAACAGACTTTTTGCCTCCTGATTTTTTTCACCCGAGCACCACTCAGTTTTAGAGGGGAGGAGAGACTTGGGGTTTGATAAATGGAGATCTGAATTTAGCTTGCCATACACTGAAACCAATTAAATCAGGTTGAGTGGCTCAAGAGACGTTTTTAGTTTTCTGCTGAATAATCAGAAAGTATTAATAGTACTTTGAGTGAAAAAAATATGGAAAAAAGTGTACTCAAGGGAAAGAAGAAATTTTGAAGTGATGGAAGTTTAAATTAAGTGAGTGGTTTCAAGGAACTATAAAAAGAAAATCACAATGCAGTTCCTCTTCAATACTGCTAGCCTGTTTTCAAAACAAAGCTTTATAAAGGAGAAAACAAATGCAAAAAATTTAACAGAATTAGAAGCTAGGCTAAGAACGTATTTCCTGCAGATAGGTGTCATTGTGATCCTAAACGTTCAGCTCTATAAAGCAGAGACTGTCAATACTTTACTTCTTTCTAGGTATATAAGTCCCTAAATCCAACCGCTGGAGTAGCATAAATACTTAATAATTGATGAAAAAAGAAATCATTCCATAACGAAATTGCTTTGTTTGAGCCAGATGTGCCCAGAAAGCTTGGAATACAAATTTAGCCCCATAACAGCTTGAAAATACTTACTTTACAATACAATAATTTTTGATTATTCAAGGCACAGTGTTACAATATTGAGTGTGCTGCAAAAAATGACAATAAAAACAGTAGTCAAAAGCACACTTTCTTACTGCCTTGAGAGAGCAAGTAATTTTAAAGGAAAAAAGGACTAGTACACACTATTCCATAAGGCTCATAAGTCTAATTACATACCAAAATGAGAAGATGGAGGGATAAGAATAACATTTCAAGAAGCAAACAATGAAAAGGAAAGATATGATACTTTTATTTACTAACATTATAGAGGACAGTGAAATATTTGTACTCCTCCAGCCCAGAACTTTTACTCTCCACCGTGCATTTTATGAGGATGGTCATGTCTCCCTTGGTGCAACCTGCTCATTAACAAACAGGTGGGAGTCCACCAACCTGACCTTGCACTGCAGGAGAGGATTCATCAGCTTCCCAGCCCCAGAGCACATACACAGCACATGGGTTTCCTCCATTGGAAGGAAGAGACTTCTTGTTAAGTAAACTTTGCATACAAAGCTTCAGAAAGTTGCAGCGACCTTAAAAAAGCAGCAATTGCCAAACACCCTCAAAAGGAGGTTTTCAAAAAATGCCAATAAAGACTACTTTGTACATGTGTAAATGCAGTATTTGAATTTATTTATTCTATTGACTGAAAGCTATATTGTTAAAAGGGTCCAAGTCTTGGTTGTAGCAGTATAGAGGCAGTGAATGGTTTGGAATAGGCTATTACTTGTAACTTCAAGACAACATTCTTATACACTTAAAACATCTATTTCAAAACATGTTTGAAGTATCTGAATAACGGGGTTTTTTGGTAACTTGACTGTCATTTTTAACTAACAGTGATCATTTCTTTGTTCCGTTCATTGCTTTTCATTATCGTTATCTCACTTCCAGATTTGTCCATACAAGTAGACCCCTGTCTTTGCTGGAAGGCAGAGTCCAAGTGTGATGACATAAAGAGGCTGCAAACTTTTCCAAGTTTTGTCCAACCGAATATACAGGGAAAACCGGTACTTTGCTTCTGAATGACCTAATAGCTTTTTAAGTTTGCCAAACTGATGACTTTCTACCTTACACGCTAAGCTCTCATTTACTAAATGCTTCCCATATAAATCCAAGCATTTTCAGTAAAGTGATGATGAGGAAGTCTATCTGAAATTAATTGGAAATATTCTATAAATTAATGATGTGTCAAAAACCCCTATCTTCTAAACAATACTGATGCCAAGAAAAAAGCTGTTCTGGCTGCTAAATACAGATTTTTAACAGCTTTTTCCTAACATTTTAATTTTTGCCTTTTAGTCTGTGCAAGCAAATTAACTGCTGACTGCAACAGCTTGTTTCATGCTACAGTCCTTTAACAGAACCACAGTAAAAACACAGATTGACAGACAGCCCATGGTCAGACAAGGTGCAGCAGGAAAAACATACAACTTTCCTCCTGATTACACAAATAGAGTCTTGCCCAGATCATTCCAGCCTCCCTCTCTGTGTTTATAGGACTATTAACATGGCACTTTTTCCACAGCCAAGAAACGAAGATAAAACTTCTTGTCTTCTAGTGGTCCCTTTCATTATCTCCAGAATTAAGGTCAGAAAGTTCAAGGGAATCAACAAGTGTCATGGGTTTCTGCTATTTTTATTGAATTGTGTCTCTTTTCCTACACTAACCCAGCTTCTCTCCTCTTTCAGCCTCTGCATGACAGGAGGGAACTCGTTAACATTCCCAGCTGTTTAACGACTATTATGGATAACTGCTATCGCTGACTGAACTGTGAGGTGCATTTCAAGAAGATTTGGGAGCACAATTATTCCTCCTCCTTTAAGACTCATTTCAGCTACTCTCCTGGGTGCTCTATGACCATCTGACTTCAGCCAGAAAAGGGAGTCCATTTTCAGATGAACTGTTTCCATCTAGAAACTGCAGTTATAATGGCACAAAACTATGGCACCACTTTTTCAGCTAGAAAAAAATCAGAAGAGTGAGAAACATTTCAGGATTTATGTTGAAGCAGTATTTCAGAATTTGCTTGAGTTGATTCATAAAAAGTCCCATTGACTTCCCTAACAACAACAAAAAAACCCTACCTCTTCTTTAGTAGAAAAAAAATGGAAGGGGAAAAAATGGAGTTTGATTCTTATCATAAACAGAGACATAATGCTAGAACTACTGCTCTTTGCCTGTAATCAAGATTGCAGATAATACAAACCATTATCTTTCCATATTAGTTAATTTAGTAATGCCATTAACTGTTTAGTTTTCTCTTTAAATATCAGTCTTTCTAGACCAGACCAAGACAAGCTTTTATCATAATACTAGCAATAAAAGACAAATTTAATTGAGGGTTGCCTTGTCCCACTTCCTGGAAATGCATGATTTCTTGATCTCAATTTAGAAAGGCAGCATGTCAGGGAAAGAATTTTTTTTACTACACACCCCTTTGCAGCAAGGTCCAGAAAACAATTTAGGCACTATGAAGATGAATTATTGCATTGCATTAAGCACTCTTTTCTACCCTTTTAAAAGTGGGTGCAGTGTTTCCCTTTTTCCAGCCGCCATGGGCTTCACCTGATTGCCATAACTTTTCAAATATCATGGAGAGTGGCTTGGCAACTACATCAGATGCAAGTCATAAAGGGCTGTATCCAAAACAGGTTTTACAAAAAAAAAAAAAAAAGGTTTAGCAGAGAGAAAAACATTGAAGCAAAAATGAGAAAGGCAACAGAAGTCTTAAATGAGACTAGGGCATTTAGCATATCTAATGAAAAAAAATCAAATGCTAATTGGACAATAATAAGAACAATCTCAATGATTTAAGGATATTGTATTGCTTCAGAAAAATCATGTCAACTTATATTCAAGGAATGAGTTAAGAGACAATAACTGACCAATAAAAGTAACCTCCATATTGTTTCATTTATTTCCTAATGTCAACATACCAGTAATTGAACAATATGAAACAACATTGCCTTCACACCCAGTTAACAGCTTTCATCAACAACCATAAATTCTGCACTACCTTTATATCATATAATTAGTAGCGGCAACTGCAAGATCTGTAATAATTTGCACATATGTTGGCTTAAAATTATTTCTTATTAAGTAATGGGCTTACATTCACAAAATAAGTAATTTTGCAATAGAATAGATTAACTCACTAAACATTTTTATTTAATATAACTAGCTGAAAGACTGACAAAACAAAGAACTCATCTACAAGAATATGCAACAATACTATCTAGAGTATTCTGTATTTCTGCAACACATCATGTCCTGGTTCTGAATAGGATTCAAATGACATATCTGCACAACCAAGCCAACTTTGACATCTGTCCATGGAAGAGCTTTGAAATCATTCAAACAGTGTGTAAAATACAATGCAAAGTCCAAATTCCTAACACATAAAAGTGGTACTTGCCTATGAAATCTAGCCAGACACAAAAACTAAGAAGAATGAGAATACTGAGAATCTACTCCCAAAAATTATATGTCATGGCATTCACTAAAGAGAAATGGTCTTGTCCCTCTCAAGTTTATTGAAGAAACAATTCTGCAGTAAGTACTTGTGAACAAGGCAAAGCATCAAGTGTTGATAACTGACAGAGAAGGAGAATAGCCCTGTCACATGCCTCATCCGTTTAGCTAATGGTTGAACAAAGACACCACCTCAGTTTTCAGTGTCAGAGAATGAAACACACATGCACACACTTTCGTGCTCTGCAAAGTCCATAAACATCTTTGAAAACATGCAAACTTTAGACATATTTAAACTTTGGGAGAATAAGTACTTTTCAGTCTTCCTCTGAATTCCTCTTCCTTCCTCAATGCGGGTACTTCTCAAAAGCTTATGTGAAGATTTCTGTTTGTGCCCATTGCCTCCAGTTGTGTCACCACGCTCCACTGAGAAGAGCCTGGGTGCACCTTCTGTACTCCCTCCCATCAGATATTTATACAAATAGTTAAATTCTCCAAGCCATCCTCTTCCCAGGAACTCAGGTGAGTCTGACCAACCTGTGCCCGCCTGCATTATCCTTCTTTCCCACACGTAGACGGTATGCAGGAAGGTAACAAATATTTTACAAATAAAGCCTGTATTTTAATTAGGAAGCTTATCTTCCAGAAACTTACAACTACAAACCTGAGCACACTGTTGCCAAAATTCATGCCAACATAACAAAAGTTAATTTTGTTTATAATTGACTACAAACACAACAGTTAATGAAACTGGAATTGCACTGGCATGTTGATCAAGAGTCCAAGCAATTGCAGCGAAGGAAATGCCACTTGAATTCCAGCAAAGTTGAGGCCAATATCAACAGTAGGGCCTGGTTCTGTTATAAAAGACACCGATTCTGTCAGCAGCAAAGCATAACAAAGAATGTAGCAATTTCAAGACATTCCTACAACATAAATACAATACAATGAGTAGTAAAAGTCCTTACACCTCAGTTTTTCATTAGCCCAGGAAAAAAAATAGCAATTTCTCAATTAGTGTTTTGTCCTTGTGAGTTGGGAAAAACAGTAATGGCCACAGGTAAGACACTCCCAGGCACAAATTAAGCCATTTATTGTTTTACGTTGGCATCCAAAGTATCTGTTAGAGCAATGGAAGACGTGACAACGAGAGTTTATATATACATATTCATTCAATTTAGGCCAGGAAGCAACTGACTATGACATCTTGTGATGGTACAGACATGGATGCACTTTGGGTACTGCAAACTGTTCTCACTAGGCTATGTGACAGGCCTCCCCTCCACAGGCCTCCCCTATGGAGGCTTGTCTTGACCCTGGCAAGGACTGCCCAGAACTGAAGACGCCCAAACACACCAGAAAGCTCTTTTTGTACTGTGGTGTACTCTCAAAACTATAGCTATAAAGCTATTTCAACACAATATATTTCATCCGTTACAGTTAACTTCTGATTCTGCGAGCTGTTTTGGCAAAGATTATCACCAAAAAGCATGCACAACCACAGAGGATTCTCGAGAGACTGCAGGAGAACATTGACTGCCACTGGAAATGAGTTTTAGCAAACGTTTGAGAAAATCTATCTATGAAGAAACAGTCCCAGTTTATGTTTTATACTCATTCTGGCTAGGACTCCCGGTAGAAGCATCCTTGTTTCCAGTGAGCATGCTGAAGTCAAAGGCATAAGTGGAATCCCTCTCATTTACTATGTATTAGTGCTAATACATTTTTCAACATTAATCCTTTGAGCAAATGAAAAATTGATAGTCAGGGACAGTAATGGGATACATTAATTGCAAGTAGTATAAGAAAAGAGGATTACTAAAATGCATGCTGGAAACAGAAAATGAGATTAAAAATGGCATTTTGGCTGAAGTTCTTCGGGCTATTAAAAAATACATGATGATTAGTCAAGAAGAAACTAGAAAGCCCATAAATGAAAAATGCTGAGGATCAAGGAGAATCTGGAAAAAGGGATTTATGACTAAAACTGGAAAACAATAAAGCTAGAAACAAAACCAGCTCCTAAAGGAAAAAAAAAAAGGATGGCATTTAAATACTACAAAGCCCTATTATTCAGAGGAGAGGAGAGCAGAGGGAATGCCCAGATCCTGAGGATGTATAAGCACATGACTGATTGTGCTAACTTTAGCAATCACCTGGTTATAACTAACTGCTTAACTCCTTAAAAATACAGCAGAACAGTGGTGAGGGAGACACCAATACCTTCCATCAGACAATGAGAAAAGACTGACTGGTCTTTTTGCCATCAGATTACCGTGGTCTGTGTGAGCACAAGCAAAGGAATCACGTCAGAGTGGTGAGGCTACTTTACAACATGACCAGGACTGGAATAATGCATCTTATAGCGTTAAAATTCATAAGTTAGAAAGGATTCAGAGATGATCCATAAGGAACAATTCCAGTACCGGAAAACAGACAGTACAGAAGATGCCAGGAGAACAACCAAAAAGTCAGTTAAGGAAAAACTAAAAGTTGCAGGAAACTTTGACAATGAACTCTACAACACAATAGAAAAAGTTTCCACTAGACCCACCAATCCAGACATTTAAGAGCATTTTCAGAATGGTTTCCAAAACAAGCAGTTGATTTTCTCTCGTTGGCAATTCTGAAGTTAATATTGATCATTTTTGTAAGTAATATTACCTAAGACACACCATGGGAATGCAACTTCTGTGTATCCTGTTATAAAGTCAGACTAATCGTCCTTTTTCTATAATCTATCCAGGAAAACTGACCCTGGGTACATTGAAACCCAAGATGAAAAGTGACACACACATGACTCATTTTATTTTCAATAATTACAATCCGTGAACTGTAATTCAGAACTCCCCTGAGTTGGTAGTCCCTTGGTACTGCAGATATCGTTGGTAACACACACACCCCCCACACAAAAAGGGGTCTTGGATGTTTCTGTCTCACAGCTGATATAATAAAACATACTATACATTGAATTACAACTGGAAGCAAAGAAAAGCTGAAAGAGAGTACGGAAAACACTTGGTCTCACTGGTCTAGCTCTCTGAACTGGTCAAAGGCAGAAAGTCCATAGAGGTAAAGACATGCACACATGGCTACTGTAATGTGTACTCCGCTACCACAGTACTGAAAATTCATGCAAGAACTTGTGGAGACAAAGCATGTGTAGGTGTGTATATGTACTCAACATACAGTAATGTCTGAACAATAATTAGGACACCACCTAGTTATTTCTGCCTTTTGATAGCCTTGAGAACCAGGAAAGACAGCAGCACCGAGAGGAACTTTTCCACTGCAGAGACCAAAAGAGTTGAAATTAAAGCCCTTATCACAATTTTCCTCTTGAAAATCATCAGCCAAAATAAAACTGTGCATTCCATAGCTGCACTCCAGATAACAATATTCAGCTTCAAAATATATCTTGTGTCAGAAGCACCTATAGAAAATGTCATTTCTAATGAGATTCTCCATGCATCTACTGTGTAATTTAGCTGCATATTTACATAGGAGGAATTCAGCTTTCAGGTATCTCAGCTGAAATTTTATATCTAAGTTCTTCCGAGTGCAGTGAAAGAAAAATAACCAAAAATAACTTCCATAGAAGAAGGCAAAAGAAGCCGCGCTGACACATTGCCAATAGCAGGTGTAAGAATAGCTGTGTTCATACTCTCAGAAGTGCTGAGGTGGGCACTGCAGCCTACAGAGAGTCATCCAGACAGTCCAGCTAGTCCACAGCTGCACCTTCTGCCTGGACAAGAGATGCACTTGCTCGTTCTGCCTCGTGAACCCAAGCTCTCAGGGAGAAGAAAACCAGGAGAGGGAAAGTTCTGCGTGCAATGACTAGCAGGATCAATACAACAAAAGCAAACACATAATCAGTGCACTGTAGACTTACCTTGCTGAGAACTTGAATAAATAACCCATGTTTTCATCTCTCTAAGACAACCCTCAGAGATAATTTAAAAATAATTTAAAGAATAGAAGGAAGAAGAGTCATATGTATTCTACAATGTGAAGAAAATTACCTCCTGCAGTTTCTAATGGACTTATGGCAATATCTACCACCAAACCACAAAGACAATTAAAACAATGGGACATTTTTTGCATGGGTAATTTCTTCAGGTACTCCAAGCAAAATTCTTCTTTCAAGTCTTCACAGTTAACAGCCCAAATTCCTATGTTTGTAGAAGTAGAATTGAGTACAAAGTCTTGGGTACAAAGTCTTCCCTGCAACGAACACAAACACTTCTCAGAAACCAAGTTGTATTTTAAAACACTCCATTAAATTTGAGATTTTGGCTACCACACACACACACAAAGTTTGTCAAGCTCAAGGTTTGCTTTGTTCCTTGTTTTCCTCAAAAAACCCCCAACACTTGCTATTGAAAAGTAAGAGCCTGAAGTGAGTGCACCACATTCCTAACCCAAACAGAGTCAAAGAGAAGCAAGGAGGTCTGACGGGAATCTTCTCAGCCACTCCAGACATGACCACCACAGCGGAACTGCAAACACTCTGCTGCAGAAAACATGCTTGGGATGCTTTAAATTATACAATGTGAGATGTGACACAACAGGGACTAGCAGGCAATCACTTTGGAGAGTTTTTATCCTCTGCACAGCTTCCAGTGCTGTCGCATGTTCCAGGCGAGGGGAAGCCTACAAATCCCAGCTGCTTGGGCCCACGCAAAGTTCATCCAAGTTTACCTGTGGAGCTATCAGCGCAGCTAAAAGACAAATCTGTACATCCTTTCTGTTATAACATTTCCTAGCACATCTCTCACACGTTCTGGTGCATATGTGTGTATTTTTTCTGTCACTAATTTACTCTTCTAAAGAAAAAGAAACATTTTTCCTTGTTCTCAGCCTTTTCCTTGTTCTAATCTCATGGATCATCTGGAGAACTCACTGGAGAACACAACAAAATAGGAATGTCTTTGCCAGGAAATTCAAGTCTGTACAGCATTGAAAAAATAAAACTAAAATCCTGCAAAGATCGCAGTTGAGGAAAGAATATTTTAAAGGAAGGGATTATTTGTATTTACAGAGAAAATACAAGCAACTAGATGGAACCTGAAATCAGTTATTCATCGTTCACATTTTTTTTTTTTAAGCAGAACAAAAATCCCCATTAAAGTGTTATATCTGCTGTTTTAACCACGGGATGCAGCCGTTTATAGAAAACTAAAGTGTTGTAATATAGATTTATACAGTAATAAGAGTATATAAAGCAAATGTTATGAGCACCACACAGTAATTTAAGTACTAGACACATCTGAAACCTGCACATCTGGGAACGCAGAAGTAGTAGGTAGAAAACACAGCACCTTTAGTCCCCAGTCCTATAGACTTCTACACAGTTGGGCACCTGCACTCCGCAGGTGAGTTTGCAGCACAAGCACTTTCGTGCATAATATGCTGTTATGAGCTGTGCTACTGACGAAGTCTAACGAAGTCACTGGCATTGTGAGCTCACCAGCTGCTGTGACAACTTTAGTTGCAATCTTAAAAATTAAATACTTTCAAGGGTAAAGTTTTATATTTTCATAAAACACAACTGTTCTTCATCTAAAAAAATAAAAGTAATTTAGATTTACCGAGAGTGAGGGGAAAAGTAGACCCTAGAAAGAGAATGCACAGGACAAGGCCTGGCCTTTCTTGCTCTTTCAGTGCAGGCTTTTATCTCTGATAGAAAGAGGAGGTAGGCTTTTTAACTGTCAGCAGACATTTTTCTCCCGAGGAAGATAAAATAATTCCTCTAGTCATAAAATTGGAAAACTCAGAAAAATTGAAGTGTTATCACCTCAGCTGAAGTGTTCATCGCTACAATGCTTTGTGAAAGAAGATCGAACCTGGGCTAGTTAAATATTAGCCAGAAATTGTTGTTCCATTCATTTTAGTCTTCAGCCCTGGTGCACTGGTATGTGGCATCTCTAAAGGGTTGAACACAAAGAAGCTCATTGTGACCATCACACTACCCGGGCTTAACGGACACCACATCTACAGAGAAAGCTGTATATTTGTACTCCTGTCAGTGACAACCACAGGACCCTGGCCTTTACTTTTTTAACAACCATAGAGTGCTTCTCCTGGCAGAGAAGCCATGGCATTACAGTTCTCTCTTTTATTAAATTCCACATGCAAGGCAATTCCAACCAGCGTTAACACATCACAGGTGCACCTTTAGGTAAGGATTACAATGCAAGTGCACACGAACTCAAGCCTCTCCAAAAACATAGGGGTTTTATTTCCTCCTTAAGCAAAGAGTTATTGGGACTGCTTGCAGAATTTTTTCACACTATCCCCACGAACGCAAGTAACTTCCATCATTTTAGAGGAGAAGCAGCATAACTTGATACCCATGTAATTATTCTCTCTCCCTCAGGTGGTCTTCACTTCCTTGCCTGCCTGTGTTCTCGAAGAGACTTTTATGTGAAGATAAGGGTCCTCTTTGATCTCCAGCCACCCGCCTGGGGGAATAAGACATTCTTGTCTCCATGGAACCACCCTGGTAATTTTGTTCCCATTGATGTGCAACTATGGTCTTCTCAAGAAACTTTATATTTGTTTTTTTTCTCTTACTCAAAACTTGCACTGAAGTATGTTTTATCTTATTATTTCAAGGTTATAGAAAATTAATTCAGGTTAAACCTATATGGATGATGGAAATATTATTTCAGACACTGGTATCTTAACAGTACAACTCTTCACACAGGCCAAACAGATAGGGTACCCAGTGTGAGTGAGAGTGGGTATGTATGTGGTTTGGTTTTCAGAGATAGGCATGTCCAAAGCATCATACTGAGTTTCCTAAAAGAAGTGACATTTAACCTTACTATTTAATTCTCCGGATTCCAAGTGTTTTTTTTGGGAAAAAAAAAACCCAACGAAACCACAAAATAACCTATAACATTTAGAAAAACACTTTCAGCACAAGTCCTTTTCCCAGCCCTAGTCCCAGGATAAATGCCATTTAGCACATATCTAACTGTTTTCAAGTCATTCAGTGCATTTCAAATTAATTCCTTCACTCTAAGTCTCTATCTGTAATCACTGGTGTTCTATCACAGACTGAAAGTATAATAATGAATAAAATAAAAAGCAGCCTGACAGCTGCACAAAGAACTAATTAGGAACCTCTTTACATTTGCTTTAAACCATGTAATTGATGTAGAAATGCATGAATCAGATAGTATCTTCCTAATATCCTCACAATATTTTCAAAGTTGATGACTGTCACATTTATTTCAGTTTTTTCAAGAGGTGTAATTTTCTCCACTCTCTTTTTCTTAAAATCTATTTTCAGGGCCACAGTTCAGTTTAATAATTCATTGGCAGCTCCTTGGAACTGATGCCTGGTGAGACTGGTGACTGCCGATTCGCAACTGGCGTTTTGTTGGGTTTTTTTCCGTTTTTGTAAATAATTGCTGTTTGCATTCATTTCAAACACCACCCTCTTACCTTCAAACCTCTTCAAATCATTAGCTACATCAAGAACTTGACATCTACTTATCTTCAAATACCATGTTTATTTTAACCATTTTATAAGATCCTTTTTGCAATCTCTTAACAGCCACTCACGCTGTTTTTTACCTTTAAAAACCTGGGCAGCGACCCCAACTTTGCAGTTTTGTTTTGACTTTAACTCACTTAGACTAACTCAGGTTTTGTTTTCTTCTGCACTCCTGAAAAATTCAAAACAACTCCACAGAGCCTACCAGAAATTACTTGGATTACCTCAGTAAGAAAGAGGAGGATTCCCCTGTGGCCCTAAGAAAATATTTTGGAGGGCTGGAGAAAAGTTCCCATGAATAAAGGACAACCTCCGAACAGTTGCTTGGTGGACTGGAAAAGAACCTACTCAGCTGTAGAAGAAAAAAAGCCACCAGACTTTAGTCTTATTCAAAAGGTGATCTAACCATGTTGGGCTCAAAGAACCTTCAGTATTTGCACAAGTATCTGCATTTTCTAATCCTAAAGAGGTTTCCTTTCCCTGTTGCAACACAAAACCCTCAAAAGAGAAGTTCACAATTTTCAGCCAAAGCAATGCAATCACCAAAGTGAGCAACTGCACTATCCCACCCTACTCTGTCCTGCTCCGTACAGCTCCACTCAATACCGACTCGTTTCATAACAGTATCCCTCTGGTTTTGTCACCTCTGGAACTGTAGTACAGCCATATGACTACATCATATTTGACAGCAAAGTAAAACCAAAAAAAAAAACCAACCAAACAAACTGCAGTAGTTTTCTTCTCTAAAACCAGAAAAAAATGTAGTAGTTTCCTTCTGAATACTCACTCCTCCTATAATCCCAGAATTCTTGGCTGGGAGAGACACAAAAAGGCGGTCAACGGGGAGACTTTTTAAGATGACAGATTCATCTTTTAGATAACTGAATCCAAGATAGATGTAGAAAGTACTTGTAACTGCAAATAATAAAGGGTTTTGACATGATTGGCCCACTGTTCCCATAGGACAAAACCCACTTTGAACACCACATCAAGATTGACAATTACTTGAACCTACTTCAGATGATAGGATGTTATAGCTTTAAAGGGAGATACTGTCAAGGAATACAGGGATACTTCAAGACTTAATTATGCCCTTACAATATTTTAAATGCATTTAATTGGCTATATAGGCTGGATCCAAAGATTATGGCACTCTATGAAAAGACTCCTATTGACATGAAAAGTGCTCTGAAGCAATTATTCAGTTACTTGAAATTCTTTTTCAATTTGCAAAGCCTTTCAGCAGATCTGTCACTTGCAAACTGTCAGCTTGCTGTGCAAGGAGCAAGAGTTCAGAATTAATATATTTTTATAAAATTACATAGTCACATGAGAAACAGACAGGCGTGATTTCTGCAATGAAAGACATCCAATAAAAGACTTTTGATAACTTTGCAAGCCAGTTGGCATGAATGGACCATGAAAATGTGGCAGCAAAAGCAACAGGACTCCAAGACTTATTAAGAAACCACAATGTCATAAAACCAAGAGAGAAAGCAAAGAGGCATACATTCAATAGCCAAGATCAAAATTGTAAAATAAGAAATTTGCAAGAATGAGCAGACAAGAGTTCTACTTTTTGTAAAAAAAAGCAAAAATAAAAATACAGCATTTTTAAATGTATAACTGTGCTGCCAGACCCTTTCAGCTAAATAACTTTACAAGAACATTTTATTAAGATTTCAAGACATAATTGTCATAGAATCATAGAATCATCTAGGCTGGAAGGGACCTTAAAGATCATCTAGTCCAACCATCAACCTAACTCTGACAAAATAAAATAAATGAGAAATAAAAAT
>JAOQGH010000032.1:77606525-77628226 GCA_025769975.1 Gallinago jamesoni
CTGTGGCTGCCCCATCCCTGGAGGGGTTCAAGGCCAGGCTGGAGGGGGCTTGGAGCAACCTGGGCTGGTGGGAGATGTCCCTGCCCAGGGCAGGGGAGTTGGAACTTGATGATCTTTAAGGTCCCTTTCTGACCCAAATGATTCTATGATTCTATGAAATAATTTAATTTATTAATTTATAAAATGAAAATAAGGTACAGCCTTTGTCTAGCTGAGACTACATTTTAGCACAGGAAAGATAACATGTAGGAATAGCTTAGTCATGGGAAGACGTCACACGTTTCACGCTCTCCTGTTTGTTTTCCTACAATTAAGAAATGCTATTTCTATCACTTGAAAATGTGCAATTGACAAGTTCACATAAATTTACTCCCTTTTCTCTTCTATCTTGCACTTCCCACTAAACACTAGACACTCTGAAACTCTCCTCCTTCTGTTTCAGAATCCATAGCATTGAATTCTTCCAAACTGAGTATCATCATGTTGATTTACTCTGAGTATCTTTCCTGACTACTGACACTAAATCTAATGCTGGCGCTTCAGAATTTAGCTAAGAAGGATTCTTGCAAGGCATCCTAAGTTAGGAAACAAAGTGCTGCCTTCTGAATAAAGGGTGTCATTAAAGATGAATCCCTTCTCCGCCTGTTTAAATTCTTGAGAAAACACTGAAAATAGGGGAGGAAGACATGAGTGCACTCAGCAAGGAAAGCATCATTTTGAATCCTGTCAGCTGCAAGAAAAGACGTAAAGCAAGAGTATAATTGCATTAGTAAGATCAGTTGTTCTAAGCCCATTTCTTGAACATTGTGTCCCCTAAATTCTACCTGCCCCCATGTTATTTTAGGCATTAAAACCCTCTCTTCCTAAGCATAGCAAATTTCAGAAGACTTAAATGGCTTTGCATTTCCAAAATGAAGATGTAATTCCAGTGTAAATTTAGGATGACAAACACAAAAAATAGCAACACTGTAAGTAATAAAGATGATGTCATATAACAATACTACAGCAAAGCAGTTTTAAAAGCATTCAGATAAGTTCTAGTTCAGAATTATCCACTTCCTTGATATTTTGATTAAGCAAGAGAACTCCACAAAGAAATAGTTTTCTCAGAAGAATCATGTGGTGGCAATAAGGGTCAATTAGATCACAGCTTTAATTATCAGACAGTAATATGAAGGTCATCAGTTCTTTCTCACTCCCTGTTCCCTGCTTAAGGGATGCTGTCAGCCACATCCACAGCTCAGGCTCCAGCTGAGATCACATGGCCATGACATAAAAGAGCAGGGGGGTAGGCAGGGAAGGAAATCCCATCTGAACCAAGAACATTATATTCAGAATCTTACAAAATCACAAGTACAGGAAACCCAAGAATGGGAAAGAAAGTGCATATCAGAAACAGACTTCTGAACGCATATGCTTCTCTTCCAAAAGCCATTCCTACCCCTGTTTTCCATACAGTATCTAGAATGAATATTTTGTAAACCTGACCTAAGACAAAACCAGCAAAATTCAACATGGTTTTGAAGGAACAGGAGATAAACCCAAACCTATTTCTCTAGAACCAAAAAGGTGTTTGACTCCCCTGGTTTCTCTTCATTACTTTCTCTCAAAAACTGACTAGTTTGGAAAGCTTGACATTACATTAATTATTTGACACTCTCTGTTCAGCTCCACTACTACCAAGACTCAAAGCTTTCTCTCCACCATAAGTTCTGGCAGCCACTGCCCAAACACATCCAAGGTCTTGCTCCAGCCTGCGCCTCCCTTTGGTTGCCCTCACCTTGGTCTGAGCATCAGAGAAGCCCCAAACATTGCCAAAATGAAAGATTTCTCAAGATAACTCCAGTGTGGGAAAATTTTCCATCTGGGTTGACTGCTGGGTTCTTTGTGCATGGCTCAGCAATTTTAGGGTTGATAGAAAAATCTAAAGCTGCCAGAGCCCCACCAGTGGGCACATGGACCTACTGAGAATGGTCTCTTCCACGATGCAGGCTTCTGCCTAACCCCATCCCCAAACCAGTGTGTGAAAAACATCACCAGGCCGTGGCAACAGCCAGCTTTCAGTGCAAAGGTAAAGCTGCAGTAGAGAGGCAGTAACTTGCTTAAAACATGCTCTATCAGTCATTCTGCTGGCAGGAACTCTAAATACAAGTGCACAAAACGTTGGTTTACCATGTTCCAGCCTCAGAAAGGGGACTGTAACTCTTACCCAGATCCAACAGCAAGCACAAAGTTTTAAAGGAAAGCAAATGGCACGTAGAAATAATTGTAATCATTTTATGGTGTTAAAACTAGTTACTCCCCTGATTTCTCGAGTTTTGTACTACACTAGTTTTAACAACTTCATCTTCCATTCACATCAATAGCTCCCCAGAAGTTGTAAAATCAAAAAGGAAAAAAGACTACACAAAATTACAACTTTAAAAACTGCAAGAGAAGTTCATTCAGATGGAAAGACAAACGTTTACCACCTTTGTTCTCAAACCATCTGTGGCGGTGTGCTCTCCCTGTGTCCTCCTCCCCCCGGCTCCTGCTCAAGCCTTGGCCACCATGGCCATCACAACAGCAGCTGTGATAACTTGTATCTGGACTTTGGGGGATGGCTGGCAGCATAGCCAGAATACTGTCTGGAGCGGGGACCTAGAAATTTTATTCCCATGAGAATATGACTATAGGTCAATTATCTTACTGTATAAATAGTGGACAGCCCCAGAGCCCTTGGAGCTCTCCTGTATGGCAGCGGCTGCACGCCAGATCTCCCCTTGTGTGAGGCCGCTCGCTTAGGGTTCTACTCCTCAAGGCTGAGAGATTCCTTGCGCAACAGATTCTCGGTAAGTGACTAATAGCATGCTAAACTTTGAAATCTCAGATAAGTAATGTAAAGGGTTGATTGCGCATATATAATCCTTTACACATAAACCGTTGACCAAGTCTGGGACTAGGATTGGATCCAGCAGCACCCAGACTCCTCTCTGAGAAGGAGTGTAGAAAGCAAGGGGGTCCTTTCTGAACCTCGTGACTCAACAGGAGGGTCGCCCTGACAGCTTGTCTGACCCTGTCCTCTCTGCAGTAAATAATAGAGTGACATTGAATCTTGTAAAACACTATTGCATTTACTTCTGGTTTTATTGCACTTATTGCTGATTTTGTTAAATCACCGTTTCACCTTAATAAATATTTCACTACTTCAGTCTTCACTGTATTGCAACAGACACGCTCATTGCACTACAATTTTCCTTATGTACAACCTATACACAGAATGGGAAAAAGCAGCAAGAAACTTAAAACACCTGGGATACAATTGTATGTAAGCAGATACCTCTTCTTTCTAGAATTAAAATAAGCAAGAAAGACAAAAATGCTATTGTCGTAATTTGCTGGTCAAGGCAAATTTTTTTTTCCAAAAATTTCAAATGTACTGTATTCTGATCAAGTAATTTTCCCATTTCATTTCCCTGAAATAACACTGTAGACCTCTGCTGTGATGATGAATGCCTTTCCAGCTTTAGGGGAAGTATCTCAATGGCCATGTGCAGCCAGACATCTGGCTGTATAACTGGTTCAGCATATGCAGCTGTGTGCGCTCAGTAAAGAGTTGATTTTTCTGGAAATCAGGCCACCAACTTGCATTTTGCCTTTTTGTGGCATGGTCAGTAACCAAGTACTCGCTTCTTCATGAAGACTGCAATTATCCAGCCTCATCAACACTGGTGGAGATTTTTTTGCATTTTCACTCTCCATTTCTAATTTTTCTAGAATTGGATTTAGTAGACTGTGCCCCAAGGGTGAATTCCCTCAGAACCGTGTTTTCCTTTAAGATCTGCATGCAATTAGAAGAGGCAGCTGCAGTAATATTGACTATTTTAACACCATCTTTATGCCTCTTAGCATAGAAAAACATATAGGAAATTTAATAGGTTTAAAATTTTAATCAATTTAGAACTATGATCAAATTTTAGGACTAAGTTTTTGCACAAATAAGTTATATTTGACACTTCAGCAGGATTCAGTTCTAAATGTGATTTCCCTGCTCCTAGAGTATCATTTATCTATGTTTTCTAACAAAAATGGCTTGGGCTATGCTTGCAATAGTATGGAAGATACAACCAACATCCATAAAAGTAAACTGTAAACATATAGTATGTCCATTTTGCGTAAATGTAAAAAGTAAATGCAGAAGTCTATTTCAGGTTCGGTTAAATCTGGTACAAATTGTCAAAAGCAAGAAAACTGTAATCACAGTTGACATTGATTCTCCAGCTCAGCCCTAAGGCTGTGGGTATTGTAGCACATCCAATGTACAACATACAGCATTACATCAGCTTCTCAGCACCTTGTAAAACTCGGGCACAACAGCCTGCTTCCTAAGCTTGGTTTGGTTGTTTTTAAGTTGCTTTTTCTGCTTGTCTCTTACTCTTCTGTGGCAAAGTTAGGTCATGGTAATTTTAAACACTGTAAGCATGGAAATACTAGCTTTTTACCTTCTAAATAATTCATCCAATAAGCAAAGCGGTTTATGACTTTTCATTAATGATTACAAGAGATGATTACAAGTCAAGTAAGACTCTAGCAGAGGCTCAGAGCAGACAATCGAAGAACATGAGATGCAAGCAAATAGATTCTGTAAAGCAACACGCATGAAATCTTTGACACAGTCATCCCTGCACTCACACTAACCATTTATTTTCTGCTCACACACACCGTTACCAGGACAAGTCTGATCTGCACTGACAACCCCTTTAACCTGCCAGAGTCACTGGGCATATTCCTGCACTTAAGAGAGTAAAAGAAAGAAGTGACAGGTAAGGAAACACAACAGAACACAGCACAGAGCTTTTAAGTGCTCCTTAAAACATGCCAAGTATGTAATTTGTGGAAAAGAAATACTTGTTTTCATCTAGAGGAAGACAGCCAGTGAGATGGAATGCAACATCTGAGGCACAGAGTTCTGCACATTCCAGGCTCCCAAACAGCTGCCCTGGTAGCTGTAACGTCGGCCCCAAGGACCAATGGAGGCAAGGACAAGGAGAGCATCTGTTTGATCCTTTGCTCTTCCCAGGTGGTGTCACTCTGGATGTCCTTGACATGAAATGCATCTGTACATCTGTTTGGACTTAGAGGAGCCCTACATATGGGTCAAATCTCACACAGTCACCATTCTTGCACAAATTTACCCTGAAAAATGTGACAGCAACTTTTACTACTACTTTTTTCCCCTATGTTTTCAAGGCACCATATAAAATTCTTTCTCTGTGTGGCTCTTCATAGTAGTGCATGCTCCATGATAAGCCCATCAAAGGCCATACCATTGAGCCTCCTTCAAAAGCTGAAGGCAAGTTTTAGTTAAATCTCCTTATACAAAGAGATGCAGTCAGAGCAGTACAGTTTTTTATGCAGAAGATACTCATCTCATTGTTATCTTCACCAATAAAAGTGAAATAAGAAAATAAAATTCTGAAGGTCCTTAGATAACTATGTTCCCACCGTGACATTCATTTATGAAACCATCATCTTGTAGTTTTAAACAGCTGCTTTTTTTGCAAGCAAATCATGTCATTTCTGAACTCTATGCTTTTTTGCTTTCCATTCTTCTATGTATAGAGAGATATGCAGGTTTACATTTAAAAAAAACCCCAAACTTAATTAAATACTGTAGGAGGCCATAAAAATCCAGTGAAAACCCAGAACTATTTAATGATTACATCACGATGATCGCATTACACAGACTGCCACCGAGTTAAACATCTGCATGTTTAGAGCAAGGACCATCAAAAGTAAGAGAAGTTCCCTACTTCACATCTGGTATTTATCACTATAAGAAACGTTAGTTAGTAATGTTCAAGATTCTTTTTCAAATTCTCCTTTTTTGTGGCATGGAAATGTTCACTGGGTAAAAAACTGGGTAAGAAACTAAGAAACTGGGTAAATTAGTGGATTCGTTTCCATGGACAGTTCACATTCTTGGAGAAGCTGCTGCTTAAGAAATTTTTTGTCTACCTCACTCTTAAGTCAAGTTAGACCACAAAATGGTAATGCTGTTATAAGTTTCCAAGGAAAAAAAGAGAAAAAAGGAAAAAAAGAAAAAAGGAGATACTCCCTAATGTAACCTTCCGTCCATTCTTCTCCAGTCCTGCAAAGCATTTGCTATAATTTGAGGAAGGTGGAAAGTTAAGATCAGAATAGGAAAATTGTGATTAAAAAAATGAATCATCATGCTAGAAATTGGTGAAATGCAGAAAGTACATCTCAGCCTTTTTTTTTTCCTTACAAAAAAAGAAACAGTTCAAAATGCTCTACAGTTTAAGCGGAACATATGTTTAGGAAAGGTTAACAAGTTTGGTTCAAATCCATGGCTTCTGAAGCCAACAAAGTCTCCCAGACCTTAATTTTGAGATTGCAAAAAGTTAAGTGGCATTGCTTTTCTGTCTACTTAGCAGATGTGATAGATACTAACCAGTGAAAAAAGCAGAGCACAAGTAAGTAGCATCTATGTCACCGTGTCGCTATCAAGGCAGACTGAAAGAGCTTTAGAACCTAAGCAAATCTTTCTGAAAACACCTGGTTGAGTTTTCCCTTGAAAAAAAATCCTCCTTCAAATAAGTTTTGCACAGGTTAGGATTTTCACATAGCTTTTACTGTTAAGACATTGCAACTCACCCATAGTGACCCAGGAGATTTGCATTAGTGTGATAAAACCAACTATTATGAAATACTTTTTCATTCAATCTGTTGACTAAAATTCTGGTAACAAAGGGTCTCATTTTTGAGGCTTTTACTGCCTGCCACCTAGGGGATACAAAAAGAGTTTGTCAGGCTAAACACTTTATACAGACTGTAATTGGGACCAATGGTAAACGGGGTAGGCGTTTCTTTTTTTTTTTTTTCCCCCCAGACAAACTGATTATAATGTGCAGCTTACTGAGCAGCTCTCCGTACCAGTAAGTGAGTGGGGAAAGGTTGCAAAGAGCTGTAGAAACAACCTAGGACACAGGCCTGTGTTGCTGAAATAGAAAGATACAAGAAACAATAAAATATGGTCCAGTTTCAGTGCCCTCAGGAGGGGAGATGCTGTCCTGGGGAGAGTCTGAAAGTAACCACAAGGGTCAAATGACTGGGCAGGTCAGAAAATAAACATACTAATTCAGTGAAAAGGTTTCAAGGCTGAGAAGTTTACTTTGTTCTAGATGAGGACAAAACAGATGTTTTTCAAAAAGTTTCATGTAACATCAATGAGAAACCTAGCCAAGAAGAGCAATCAGTGTTTGGTCACTCACCTGGATCCAGATTTCCCACATGTCAATGCCTTTTTCTCCCTGACTGGGAGCAAGAATACAGATCAGATTCATCCCTGATTAATACCAACACTATTAAGCCCATAGTGATGAAAAAGGTTCCTCCTGAAGTTCCCTGGTATTTTCTATTTGAATTCATTTTCTGATAGTTTTCCCGATGCCATGGTACCATCACGATGTATCTCTGACACATTCAGTTTCACTTTGTTACCAAAAATATAAGATCATTTAAAAGGACCAGTGCTCTGTCTTGTACACTTCATGAAAAGAAGAAATCAGCTGGAAACTTAAAAAATACAAGACAGACATAAAATCAACTTCTTTCTTACAGATGACATAAAAGGTCTAAATACAACATACTGCTCCCACTCCCACACATCTGGCCTACTGTATTTGAGTACAAAAGGCTTTATGACAGAATTCAAACCTCTTCTGCTATCCCCTGACCAGGAGTTATATAGGTTACAACTGCTAAACTTATAATAAATTAAAGATATGAAGGTATTTATATTTTCCTTGCAAATAGATTTTCTTCATAATCTGTCTTTGTCTTAACTAAACACTTTGTTATGCTTTGGTATCACAGATTTTCTGAACAAAAAACCCCAAAACAAACAAGCAAACAAACAAAAAACACCAACAAAAACCAATCCACCCAAACAATCTTCTTTAAGTGTGAAATACAGTAAACATGGTTTAAAAACTTACATTTTGCACAAATTCACATTTTGCAAATAAGACCTGGTTTTCCATCTATCTGCTAAATACATCAGTGAATATTATTCGCATCCTGAAACCATAAAGAACATAACACTGTGGAAGAATGGCTAAAGGAGAAAGGGCACGACTTGATGGCAGTGAGCAACCCAGGCTTTGACTCAGGAGAAGGCCTAGGAGTGTCCTTGAAGACCATTAAAAGAGATAGCCAAAGGTTGAGAAACAAGCTTTGCGAAACTCAGTAGTGGAGAACAAGGAAGCTCCACTTTGGTGTCCAGCACCCTTGTGCCAATCAAGCTATTGGCAAGGGCATGTGGACAAAGGCTAGATACCAATCAAATCGCTAATGCGTGCACGTGTGCCTATTGGATAGATAAATATACTCTGTAAAATCTTGAATAAAGGGAGAACGATCGTACTCATATTGAGACCCCACGGTTACTCCGGGCCCAACTTCCCGCTCCGACATAACACTAGTTTTCATCACTGGTCACTGCAGAGCCGATCGTGGGCAGTGAAACCTGGGTGACTTTAGCAGCCAGGTATGGCCAGTGCCAATGGAGTTTCACCAGGATAAGCCAGATAAAGCATGTTTATTCTGTAAACAGTATTTCAATGCAGAATTTGAAATGCAGCTGCACAGAACCAGACCTAGCTTACTATTTAAAAGAAGTATGTCCAAGTAGACAAATATTTTAGTTAATGGACTAATATCAATTGAGAAATAAGTCATGACACATTTGCAATCAACCAGCATGCATAAAACACTAGGAAGATTTTGAGTAATCAAAACAACCATGTCTGTTTAATAGCTGACTTTTTCCAATTAAATGATCTACCATGAAAAGGGAAAAGCACAAGAAAATATTGTTCTTATGTACACTAATATGCTCTGCTAAGTCCTCCATTTTTTACAGATCTACACAGCCACACAATCTCTTGAAATATATGCAGCAGATTTTTGTTTCTGAAGCATATTCCTGAAGCCAATGCAAAACAAAACAGTTTGTGGTTTTCATTTATTTGCTTGCTTTTAAGGACAGGACATAAGAAAAAAGTATTAGCTTTTTAAACTGGTCTTACAACCTCAGCCTTTCCACTATAATTAGGCAAAGAAGAAATGCTGTCACTTCAGATTCATCTTTTACTGCATGAGTAATTTCTGAGAATTTGAGAACACTTCTAATGGTGACCACATGAATAGCACAATTATTAAGCAAGCCATATTAAGGATAATGTGCACATGAGATACCCAACTAGGGAGACGGCTCTCAAGTTTAATGTCAGTTGTATCATATTAAAGAATAGTAATTTGCATGTTAATACCCTACTCTCACAATTTTAGTTTTATTTTCACTAAAAAGGAAGTCACTTATCTCTGTGGATGTTCCCTCCCTTCCCAAAGTCGGTATTACCACAGCCTTGAGGCACCAGCATTCAGCTGAGCTGGATAAAGGCCACTCAGGTATGCCTTCGCATGCTCCACTTACAGCTCTCACAGCAATGCAGACACAGATATGAAATAACCAAGACGAACATGCTCACTACACAACTTGCCTCTAGCTTTTTTGTCTCTAGGAAGTATTTTCATTTATTCTCCTCCTAATTGCAACTCAAAGCTACTCTTCTTGCAATTCTCGCACAAAGGTTGAACATAATGTAATTTTACACCTGCTGCAGGCAATCCTGTGTATCCAACAGTTATTTTGTTCAGCCATCCAGAAAGATTTCAGCCTTATTCAGTCATCTAGACCTCGGTCCCCTTCACTGTACCAGAGACACATGAGCTTCCATGAGCTGGCCCAGAGCACACGGTGGCATTTCTCAACCTGAACAATATTCAGAGTCAGCCAATGAAAACGTGGGGCAAAGAACACGAAGCATGTGAGTCTTCTCAGACAGCATCTGACACGAGGACACATCTTTATAATTTATTAGCGCTAAAATTTGGGGGGAAGCAGGAGGGTGTTTGTTCTGTTGACTTTGTCTCTGCTCATATCAAACCTGAAAGATGTTGCCATGACCGCTTCAGTGGGATTCTTTGCATACAAACATGGTAACACAAATTATGAATGCAGGCATCTCTGAGGAGAAATGTACAATGTACAATGTTCTCCCAAGGAACAGGCGATGGGACAAGATGAAACGGCCTCAAATTGCACCAGGGAAGGTTTAGGATAGATATTAGGAAAAATTTCTTCATGGAAAGGTTTGTCAAGCTTGGAATAGCTTGACAGGGCAGTGGTGGAGTCACTGTCCCTGAAGGTGTTTAAAAGCTGGGCAGACGTGGTGCTGAGGGACAGGAGTTAGTGGTGGGCTTGGCAGTGTTGGGTTAATGGCTGCACTCAATAATGTTAAAGGTCTTTTCCAACCTAAGCAATTCTACGATTCTATGATTTTGAGACTGAATCAGGAACTGATTGTTCTAGTTAACAAATGAACGAGCAATTGGCAACAGGTTTCAAGACTAATTAATGTAGTACTTCTGCAGGAGCAACAATGGGATGTCTCCTGTCACTCTATCCTTTGCTCTAGCCACACACACACAAAAAAAGCTGCAAAAAAAATTACCTGATTGCTCTGAGAAATTCATTAACTTTTTGTGCAGCTTTTATCTTTACACTGTGGAAATACCAACAATGCAACTAAACTTTATGAACTGAAGAAAAATGATGATGATCTAGTTCCAAAGCAAATAAGTGCCAGAATTTGAAATTGGTCTAAGCTGTACCTGTAACACACTCTAAATATAAGTTAATTGCCTTTTTTTTTCTTTTATTGAGCAAACTGCCACTTGCTCAATGTACTCCCCATTTTCCAGGATTAATAAAGATGATTTTCCATCTGCCGCAGTGCTCCTCTGAGACAGAGGAGGTAAGTGAGTGTGCATAAACACCTGCCTGACCAAAAGAGAAAGAATTCCTCTCTTGCTGTGGAAAACCCAAAAATGCACCACCAGAGGCAAAGGCCAGAAACCAATGCTTTAGCAGGCTCTTGGCAGTAAACTCTGTCATCTTGAATTTCTACAGCCCCAACCTTGTTTCTTGCCATTTTTTACATTATCAGTTACTGGTAATAAGAAACACAGTGAAGAATATTTTAAGTTGCAACACTAAGAATTAATTTACCAACAGGATTAACAACATCATCGTAGTTTTAAGGAGAAATTATCCACTAGGACTGAAGATGAAAGATGCATGGTTATTTTTCTTAGTTTTTCCTCAATTTCTTTTAATTATAACAGTTTCCTCTGATGAATCCTTGGTTAAGATCAATTTACTGTACAAAGACAGAAAAATGGATCAACAGCAGTAATTATGGGGCATGCTGATCTGATTAACGTGTTATTAACCCACAGATCTATTAGTCTGATTTGGGAGCCCATCTACTTCCTCAGAGTGAACAGTTTAATTACCACTCCAGGTCTTCCCGATTCTTGTTTTTCTTTTTAAAGCAATGCTGCCCCCGTCTGGGAGTACCTGTCCTACCTGAAACTTACTCACTGTATTGACACAAGCAACTAAAAATAAAACTTCCAGTATAACGTATTTGAAGAATGCTTCGTGACTCAAAAAGATTTTCATTTGAAATTTATACAGCAGTGCTTAAACCCAGTGATTTGAAAATCAAGATTTTTCCTACTGGATACACAATGATTAAGTGTAAGGTAAATGTACTTTGGAGTATGTTACTGGTATGTGATGCTGAATATTTTTAATTCCGAAATTTATTGAAAGCAGATTCTTTCAACAGAATTATTATATAAGATAATATCAGAAGCAGTTTAAGAAAGCATAGGAAGTCATTACAGTTAATAAAATGTAGAGAATTTTGATGTATCTCCGTTGATTTCTAGTGATCTGTATTAGCATAATACACCAAATTTAATCAAGACATCAATCAAGTCGTTAATGGGCTACAGAGCTGAGCATTATTCTCCTGTGCAGGCCATTTCAGTGTATGAACATTCACCTGGCATGAATGTTCACTAAAGCTTTCATCAAACGTGAATTTATTGATTCATAACATGCTTCAACATATGGATCTTAATGTTGTATATGAACCTACACACTTACTCCTATTTAGGCCTTTTTTTTTCCCCCTTGCCTCACCTTAAGGGCCATGGATGTTATCAACAAAGCCAGGAGTATCTGTAGAACCTGGTAGAAGAATCAGAGTATTTAAACTGTTTCTCTATTGAAATGACATTGAATGTCTGTAAAATTTACACCTCAAAATTTTACCAGCAGCAGATAAGGTTTCAGAGGACTGTAGAAGAGGAGAACAAACCCAATGCAGCCATCACCAAGCCACACTAGCTTAAGCTCTCCAGCACCCATATGTGACTGTATAGTGGAAAATACATCTCCTGGACTTTTCCACCACAAACATCTTCTTGGGTTTGACCTGCATTCACCAGAACAACCATTCAGTGCTAGAAGAAACCTGACCATGTGAAGCATTATCTCTTATATTAACTTTCCCATGAAGATACAAACTCTTCCCCCCACCGAAGTGCTGCTAATTGCATTTCGGGACAGAGGGCAGCCATCAGAGCGATGACACCGCTGCCCCATCGTGTGGAGCCTTGGTCTGCTCTACCGTGGCACACAGCCTGCCCGGGCCATGCAGATGTGTCCATCAGACAATAAGCACTCTTCCACTGTCCACTGGGGGATGAACAAACACATTGTTTCACAGGTATGGACACTAAACATGACATGGCCAAGGTCCTTCCTGTGACTGTACCTGCTCAAAGAAGAATAATCACTGCATGCATTAAGTTGCAAGGCAGCAAGAACTCGCCAGTGCATTGTTTAAAGTCAGTCATTTATGAGCTGAAGAGATACAACTACCTGCAGCGGGCACATTCAAGGGCTGGACTGACTGCTGCAGAGGTGTACACCGCGTGAAGGGCAGTACAGAAAACAAGGAGTAAGAGGTGCACAACCATGGCTGTCTCTTGTGAAGAGCTTGGGGTACCCTTCTCTCCTTGCATGAAAGATCAAACTTGTTACTGCTACAGCCCAGATAATCCCAAATAACTGCAGGCGAGCAAAATATTCCTTTACATTGACACCTCAGGTCAATATTCAGATTTTGAGGCCATCCTTCAGACAACTTTTTCCAAAACAGGAAAAACATCACATGCCTTTGACACAGCCTTCTGATACAGTCAGCCCTGACAGTCAGATCTCAGCCTGGGAACAGTCTAACCAAACCTGTAATAGACATAGACAGAGCTACCAATTTTTTTGGTATAAAACAAGACAGCAGAATACTGCATCCTGAATATTTTGTACTGTGACTAAACCATTGTTAAAACAGAATTCTTTTGAGTGTCATGAAAACCTAGCTTTTCATTGCAATATGAGTTCATTTATTGTTATATTCTAAAATCTACATTAATTTTATGGCTATTTTACTAATACTGCAATAAATATTTGGCACTGCATTCTAAAATAGCAAACAAATGATAATTTTACCTTCTGCTCTCTGTTGCTATAATTACTTCCCTTAGGAGTGCACTCCAGCCTTTTGTCACTTTGATAGCACTGTTATTCTCAAACAGAAGCAGCAGAACAGCTGAAGGAGATGGATGCATATGCAAAAGGCTTTTAATCACAGGCACGAATGTATCTAAGGCAGCAGTGTGATTCTTCTTAAGAATAAGGTGTCTGTACCTTCAAATCAGGCATATTCTTAAATTTTCTAAACTGAGTAAAGATATCTGAGTTCGGCTCTGGTTTAGATTCCCCCCCAAACCCCAAATAAACTAGAATTACAAGCATCAAAGAACCAGCACCAGCGCAGTAACAGAACTGTAAAAAGCTATCATCCATTACATACAGAGTATATTTAGCCCTTGCTGTTATCACTGTGGGGTCAAAATCCATATCAAAATATGGATGAAATGTAATAGAATCAATGTCTTTTTCACTTCTTGCATTTCTCCTTTCCCCAGTCCAATACAATTCACTGCAATACAACCATTAGTGCCTATCTCTGCTACTTACCTCTGCTCTGAAGGGGATGTGGAGGGTGGAGACACACACTTCAGCAATATCCGATATCACTTGATGAAAGTCTGGTACCATAAAATTGCGCTTTGTTAGCAAATTCCACCTTTACTCCCTCCCCCCTTTAAGATATTGGAGATCTAAAAAAACCACTAGTGGAGGATGGTGGGAATAAAGAGGAAACAATCAGAACAAATCCACTTCTCATATGTGCAAGTGTGAATGTTCACCATTTAATCTCAAAAATTTTCTTTAATCACAGGGATGTTTTCTAAACAAGATATAAAGACTGAAAAGCATAGCACGTACCATCATTATATAAATCATTTGGGGAAGAAGATTCATTTGCAGGGAATTTATAGAAGCTTATAAAAGATACAGAGATAACCTGTATTTTTCCCTGTAAGAATGATTTGTCTTCTCACGTTATTTGAATTCTATATATTATATAGATTATTTTTGTATGTAACCACATATTTCAAATTATGCAAAGAACAAAGGCTTGAAAACACAATCTAATTCATAAATTAGCCAGTTAAGCATCATATGGCATAATCTGAGAAACAGTATGTATTAATCTAATTAGGAACTGTGATGTTACACATCCATAAGACCAAGATTTGCCATTTCCTGGCTTTGAACACTTAACCGAGTAAACTTAACATTATTTTGAAGTCAGTTGCACTGTTAACATATTAATGAGCAAAGACCTAATTTAAGAAATATTTCACCCTGTCACAGAAAATTTGGCTCATTGACTTCTTATTTTAATACAATATGATTACTGCTTAGAGGAGGGTCTAACAGAAAAGAGATCAGTTTGTGTAAAGTCCATAGCAACACTGCCACTCATCTCCATGGACAGTATTTCATCTTGAGTATAACAAATATTTTCAACAGCTGTTGATAAATCAAAAGTACTCTGAAGGAGAATCTGAGTACTATAATTAAATATAATTAAATCAATTAAATTGATTTCAATCAATAAATTAAATATAATTAAATCAACTAATCTCCATGCAAGCCAAAAATACCAGCACTTGGGATCTCAGAATACTCATATTTTTATAACCTTTTGGGGGAGGTCAAAAGGCGACAGCCTTTGGCATTCTGGTTGCTAGTCCAGTTTCCCAGAAGACAAGTATTTGTATCTAACTGCCAACCGAAATCACATTTGCATATAATTTTTCTTAAAAAACATTGTTTCAAAAACTTTTTACAAGATGAAATTCACCTTTTATTTTCAGCTTAAACTGAATACTATCAACTGTAATGTGCACTTATAAAATACACGTTTTTACAACACTGACTTGGACATCTCTGATTTTACATGTCACTGAATTAGAAGTGCGATGAAAGGATCTAGCTAGACCACTGCTAATGAAAATAAGTTATGGGTTGATGTGAATCAGCAGGTAAGGACATTCTCCATCTCTCTGGGGGCTGACCTGCTGGAGACCAGCTCTGAGGAAAAAGACCTGAGAGTCCTGGTGGACAACAGGATGATCATGAGCCAGCAATGTGCCCTTGTGGCCAAGAAGGCAAATGGCATCCTGGGGCACATCAAGAAGAGCGTGGCCAGCAGGTGGAGGGAGGTCATCCTCCCCCTCTCCTCTGCCCTGGTGAGACCCCATCTGGAATACTGTGTCCAGTTCTGGGCACCCCAGTTCAAGAAGGACAGGGAACTGCTGGAGAGGGTACAGCAAAGGGCCACAAAGATGATTAAGGGACTGGAGCATCTCTCCTATGAGGAAAGGCTGAGGGACTTGGGTCCTTTTAGTCTTAAGAGAAGATTAAGGGGGGAACTAATCAATGCTTACAAATACTTAAAGGGAGGGTGCCAGGAGGACGAGGCTGGTCTTTTCTCAGTGGTGCCCAGTGACACGACAAGAGGAAATGGGCACAAACTTGAGTATAAGAAGTTCCACCTAAACGTAAGAACTTCTTTACTGTGAGAGTGGTAGAGCACTGGCAGAGGCTGCCCAGGGAGGTGGTGGAGTCTCCTTCTCTGGAGACATTCAAACCCCACACACAAGTTCTGTGCAACCTGCTCTAGGTAGATCTGCTCTGGTGGGGGATTTGGACTAAATGATCTCCAGAGGTCCCTTCCAACCCCATATGATTCTATGATTATCCATCATATCCACTGTCCCTAAGTGAGTGAACTGTCATCTTCCACTTCTTTTCCCTGGAGAGGGGAATCCTCTTATATCCATGGCTGTACAACAAGATCATGCACCCAGAGGCTCAAATACATTTAAACAGAGTCCTTGAGATTTCCACTCTTGAAATTTATCTTCTAATACCTTTCCTCCGCTGACATTACTTCATAGGACTTCTCACAGAATACATCATCTTTTCAGAACAACAAAACTCATCCACAATTTTTTCCAATAGCCTAAACTTCGGTAATATGTGCCTAAAGAACAGCTTTCAGCACACAAAAATGCACATTACACTCTGACATGTTATTTCCGGACTGTGGAAATAGCAGCCATAGGAAGGAACACAGAGTAATTATTTTATAGGATGCACAAACACTTCAGCTTTAGACTGAGACCTTTACCTTTCCTTAAGCATGTTAACATGTAATAACATTCTTTGTCAGACACTTAATCATGCTAAATATTAGTTTCACCCATTGCTTGATGGAATCATTTACCGCCTTTTTGACAGTGTGGCCTGTCCTACAGCTTTTACTTTGGTTGGCTTTTTTCTCTACATTTTATCTACAGCAGTTGCTGTTATTCCGGGATAGCATGTCTTTCTGCATTATTTTTTTTTTTTTGAGGGTGTGTGTGTGATATTTTCATCCTAGAACACATAATTTCATTTCCTGATGCAATCCCATCTAGTTCACCGATGTATTTACTGAACATGTTCTTCCCTGTATAAGCTAAGACACAAACACTGGTCCGTGTTCAATGTGACCGGGTCATATACCCTTTCTCTTAACTTCAGTTACAGCCTGTTGGTTTCTGCATGACTAGGCAAATTTATAAGCCTATAAATTTCATTTGTGTTCAAGGTGATAATTTTGTCACTAGACAGAAATGTCTATGGAAAACTTCTTACAATTACTTTCCTCTGTTGCACAATATACTTTTCACTTCTCCTCAGGTATTTTTCATTCTTACTTTCAGGCTTTGGCACACCTCTCTCACTTCTCACAATTATCTCTCCAAAAACTGCATATGGATTAAGACGGGGTTTTCTTTCACGACTCATAAAATCCTTTTCTGGTTTTAATTAAATTATAAGCTCCTTCTTAGGTTCAAGGATAACATTGTCCTATTTTTCTTAAAAGTTTACAGCCTGATCTCACTCTGCAGCAGGCAAATTCCCATTGCTTTTTCCACACCCCAGTGGGATGGCCTGGCAGCCTTTTTTTACCATAGTGTCTCATTATAACATGGTTTCAACTAGAGGGTCCACCAGTCTCAAAAACTGCATACTTGAACAAGTCTCAAATCTTTCAAAACATTTCCAAAGTTTATCCAACTTCTTTTCCTTTGAAACCCCTCTTAGAAAATTATTTCCACAATGCACAGTATCATTCCCCTTTCGTTACCCCCTAGAGTTAGGTAACTGGATTGCAGGGCATTCTACCATTAAATAAATCAGTCGTCTGCAATGATTCTTGATTAAGATACTCCAAAGTTTGTTATTCCATTTTTCCCCCCACCTACCACTACTCCTACTTCCAACTCTGATTAATGGTTAAAGAAAACAGGTGACTCAAGTGTTTCAATCCAGAATGTTCCTAGCCTCCCAAAACATAAATACATGCCACTTTCAAATAAGCTTCCTTCAAAGAAAAGTTAGCCAGCCAGGAGTTAAAAATCTGATACATCTTTCGGGCCCATTCCAGTGCTACTCACCAGCACTGTTTATGCAGGATTTGCCTCTGAGCAGACCCCAACAAGCCAAGGAAAGGCTTTCTGCTACCACAACACCCTCCCCAGCTCTGCCAGGGCCCATGCAACTGCCACATCACACTTGCTGCAATTATGCAATTCCACTTCTAACCGAAGCTCAACAACCAGCTCCTTGAACAGTATCCGATGCAAATTCCCTGTATTTCTTTTTAAGACTATTGCCTCCTAAGCTGCTCACAGGAAATACGGGTAATGTTAAATTTTTTCCTGACTTTTCACTTCAAGAGGGGACTTTGAGCAGTAAGTCCATTTTACACAATGCTTTCCAACGCACGGTTGCAGTTTTTCAGCACAGGGCTGCACTTCAAATGTAGGTCAACAGAAGGTAAGACCGCACAGGAGGATCACTGCTGAGGAAAAAAAGTAGGCTAGATATTATTCATCAGAATTTCTGAACTCTGGGTAACTGCAGATATGATGTGAAATTATAGAAAATAATGAAAGGAACATTAAAAGGTTGTGGACTTTCAGCAACAGAATTGTTTATACAGGAATGTTTCACCATTAAAATATTCTAGTAAAATGTGTAGCTAGCTACGCTTTTAATCCTTTTAATAGTCTACTGTCATTCAAACACCTTTTCTTGCTGATCTCAGAGAGCTTAGTTCTTCTTATTGAACAGCAGCATAGAAAAGAGGCTGGCTGCTCTAGAAAATATGAAAAATGTAATTTTCCCTAGGAAAAATTGCAAAATGAGGATTCTCATCAACTTTCATTTACAAGCAAGTGATAGATGTTACCTTGCACATTCTACTATTTCATCATTTAAGCTAAGAAACCCAGTTACTAAGTACAGAATCATTAAAAAGCAGTATTATAAACTAGATATTTAAAGGGACAGCATGTGCTATAACTCTACAACAGCAAAATGACTCTTTGACAAGTATCTGGACACCCACTTGTCACTTCTACAGTGGGGACAAAGAGCTAAGCACATGCTGCTGATGGTCAACAACTTAATGACACAGGTTCATATCCTGGACTTCAGGCTCACTGATTAACTCCAAATATCATTATGCATTGGATTTCTATGAGTTATAAGGAGACAAAAGTACCTTTTTACCCGAATTGTTTCTGAGCAAGTTCAAACTCTCACTATATATCTACAATACTAGAAAATTAGAAGACACATGGATTTCCTACCTCGGATTGACACAAAGAGATACATTGTAGTAGTTTAAATTAATTCTATTAAGGCCAAGTTCTCTTCCTTGTTACATCATATTCACCCATACTGATGTGCTCTTATAAGGTATAACATGGCTAAACCAGAACCATCAGAAAATAGCATTGGAAGGGCTTTAAGGGGAGTGCCTAGTCCACATCCTTGACCTAAACCAGCATCAAGAACACCTAAACTTTTCTGAGATGCACGTCAAACATCTTGCGTCCCGCAAGGGTCCAGAGCTTCCCCAGACAGTCTGTCCCCTTACTTGACAGCTCACAACCAGAAAGCTCATCCTGTTGTTTAACTTCAGTGCTCCTCACTGCAGTGTAAATCATAATGAGGAAAAACAGTGGGATGTTAAGTGGTAGACACGTTGGATGAAGCTCAAAGCATGAATGCTTAGCTGAGAATTTCCCACTTAACTCTGTAGGAAAACTTCACTTAATGTTATTTAAGCAGTCTTAGGGTTCATATTCACTGCCTGCAAGTCACACACACACGTAACATGCTTCACTCCTACTGCAGATTTGTAGACTTCTTATATACTTGGACAGCTTGCACTTGCCTGGCCAAAACAAAATAAAAAATTAAAATAATTTTAAAAGACTATTAAGATAATTAATTTTTGAGAATCTACTAAAGGAATTACTAGAATCGTTCAACAGTAAAGAGGTAATTTATTTGGTCCAGACAGACCTTCCTCCAAGTTCAGCTATGAATCTCAACACATTGTTCAAACTGAAAACAGGTCATGAAAAAAGTTCTTCATTTAGAAATTCTTACTGGAGCAGCTGAGAATCAGAATGAATCTATTCAGACTCCAAACGCCACTGGACAGATGCAGGGAGAAACACCTTGCATCAGCGTTTCTAGAAAGCAGACTATTGTCAAATGGAAGGTTGTTCCACTTGAGGAGGAAGCAATTAGATCCAGAAGGTGCTTGTTGTTTCCCTTTAGAAATAACTAATTTAAATCACTGCGGACAGTGAAAACTGGCAGTCTGGAAAGCTATAGAATTTTAACAAAAAAAAAAAAGAAAATTATATGCAGTCAGAACTAGGACTCTGCATCAAAAAAAAAAGTAGCTAACATTTATTTTGGCGGTATTATTAAGTGCCTTATAATTAAGTCAGTGAAATTCTGCAGATACCAGACATCTGTATACATAGTTGCTGTATACAACTGTTGGCAGTATTTTTTTGTTGTTTTTAAAGTAGATTTAGATTTATCACTATTTCTAGCTCAGTTCTTCTACGAGCTGTACAGCAACTGGGCTTACAGTGTAGAAACAAAACCACCCACAACTTTCTATCTAGCAGCTTTAATCCACACAAAGCCAAAAATCAATTTTTAATTAGTGAAATAGCTTGAAAAATCATGTTCTTATACTATGTTTGTGATCCTGTGGAAGTTAATAGCAAAGCTACTATTGACTTTAAAGCAAATAAGGTTGAACTTGGCATCCTCAGGCCCTTTTCCAACTAATTTCTCCAACACCGGGTTTCAATGAGCAAAAACTGAATGAGCTTCTTTGGTCACATTTGCTCAACTGAACGGGTGTGGTATGATTGAAAAATGCTGTTTAGGAGTAGGCTAGAAAACCTAAAGCCACGTTCTCTGAACAAACTAAAGAGAAAACTATTTAATAATAATAAATTCATTCAATTGAGCTCACAAGATGAAGGACAGACTCCCATTTGCTAATTAAGACATATCCTAAGTGTTTAGTGGTAGCACGTCACATAAATTCACTGGAAGAGAAGGTGACAGAAATACAGCACAGAAAGCTACGCCTTATGCACTGTACCCAGAAAACTGTTCTAGTCTGCTATACAGCCATACTTTTTCTTTTTTATCAGCATTTCACAGTGCACAGCAAAACACAAGCTGTGATGAATAAGGAAGTCTATGGACTATTTATAATTTTAGCTCAAGACTGAATTTCCTGCGCTTTTAAAACTACAAATCTTACTTTGCTCACAGAGTTAGTAGGCTGCCTTTGTATCTCCATTTTGGATCAAGAATTTAAAGAATAGCAATATGACAAGAAGTAACATAATAAGATACAAATAAGTAATGTAGTAAAATGAGTAATAGTATTACAGCCCAGCAGGTAGCTAAGATTCAATGTTCTTCTATTTACAGTTAAATACCCACCAATTTTAGCAGGAAAGGCTACCTGACTCAAAGGAAGAACCACATGTAAGAAAAAAAAAGTCTTCTAGGGAATAAATATTCTAGATAATTCAGACCAAATACAAAAAATTAAATAGTGAAGAAGCAAACAAAGCACAAACAGCACCTTTAGAATGCAAGAGTGAGAAAAAGACTGTACAAAAATTGCAAAACTACAAAAAAGCAATCCAAAGCAAACATCACGGGCTTTTTGATTTCTCTGGGGTTTTGGTTTTGGTTGTTGGGTTGTTTCTTTTGTTTGTTTGTTGTTGTTTTTTTACAAAAAAACCCCTCCTCTGAAGTACCTAGCAATCAGAATCATAGAATCGTCTAGGTTGGAAGGGACCTTAAAGATCATCTAGTCCAACCATCAACCTAACTCTGACAAAAT
>JAOQGH010000032.1:77628326-77653574 GCA_025769975.1 Gallinago jamesoni
CCTCGTCCAGACCATTGATAAAGATGTTAAAGAGAACAGGTCCCAGTACCGAGCCCTGTGGGACACCACTCGTCACCAGCCACCAACTGTATTGGACTCCATTCCCCACCACTCTCTGGGCCCGGCCTCCAGCCAGTTTTTAACCCAGTGGAGAGTGTTTCCACCTAATCCATGGGCAGCCAGTTTCTCCAGGAGGATACTGTGGGAGACTGTATCAAAGGACTTGCTAAAGTCCAGGTAAACAACATCCACAGCCTTTCCTTCATCCAGCAAGCGGGTCACTTTGTCTCAGAAGGAGGATCAGGTTTGTCGAGCAGGACCTGCCCCTCATGAACCCATGCTGGCTGGCCCTGATCACCTGGGTGTCCTTCACGTGCTGCACGATGGCACTCAGGATGATCTTTTCCATGATCTATCCAATCATTACCAGAGACATAACACTCAGGACACTAAAAGGGCTATGGCTTTAATCCTGTACCAGAAAATCCTGCTATTTTTCCTCTCCTTTTCCAATACCTTTTAAAGAAAAGTGGGAAAAAGTCCATAGAGGATTAATGTGACCATAAGGGTTATTTTCTCCAGTTATAACTATCAGGTTTAAAAAGAAAATAAAATTTAAAAGAGAGGAAGAAGGTCAAGAGAAAAGAAAGAACTGGCTTCTTCCCATCCCCCTTTACAGTCTCAAAGAGGAGAAATTGTATTAAGTGACTGAAAATCTCTTGGAAAGATAGTCTGGCTCTTGAAGTGGAGGGGCACAACTCTTTTCCCTGGAGTCAGGAAGGACCATGATTGAGGCACCTAGCGTTGAGACACCCAAGGCTTTATCCCAGCTTTGCTACAGACATTTGTGTGCTGATGCCAAGGCAATTACTGCATCTATTCATTTCTATTTATAATCCAAGCTATTCAATAGAGTCTGGTACAGTGAAGTTACTGTACTGTGTTACAACAATGGACTTGCAGCAGTGAAGAGTTAGCATGAGATGGATGTGGACTGAGATTTAGAGAACATATAAAAAGAACACCATAGGATAATCAAACTCTAAGAAAATCTGTTCTACTGCAGTCAAACAGTAGAAGTACTTAAATTACACTTATGAAGTATTTGTTCATCCTGCCTTGGTTCAAAATAACACAAATCTAAAAAAACCCC
The DNA here is from genome assembly GCA_025769975.1 of Gallinago jamesoni. Taxonomy (NCBI): domain Eukaryota; kingdom Metazoa; phylum Chordata; class Aves; order Charadriiformes; family Scolopacidae; genus Gallinago; species Gallinago jamesoni. Next base: position 77,629,480 of record JAOQGH010000032.1, read on the forward strand.
ATTTTTAAGTGGACTTTTATGCAAGACTGCATTTATTTATGTTTTGTCAGAATGACAAGGCAACACTGCAGTTACTCTGGTTATACCAGTGCCTAAAAGGGAATCTGTTTATTACATTAGCTGTTCTAAAATCAAATCAATGGACCCTACAAGGCATACCATAGGATGTCTTCTTTCTGTTGTTACACATTGAACAAAAACATGTCAACTCATAGAACGAGTACAATGGTCTCCACCTGTGTTTGTGATAAGCATGAGCTGTTTGATAGCACAGAAATACGTTTGGTCCACCTGTATTTGTGATAAGCATGCACTGTTTGATAGCACAGAAATATGTTTGGTCTACCACTACTCACTGTAGGGAAGACAAATAGTCCTCCAGATGTTAGTACTTCCTTACAATCCACTGGTCACAGCCACTGCTGCTTCACGGGAAACAGTCAGAGTGTGACTTCATCGAGCATCTGATAGGGACAACTACTAGCAACATTTTATAGCCCACTCTATGCCACATTACATTTTTCCTAAAGCATATGGTGCTCTTAAGGTAACAAGTCACTGTCCTTAAGCTGTAAATCTGGGTTCCTAAGTTACATGCTTAGCAGTTCCATTCTTCCTTGGGATCTACATCTCTTCAGTAGATGTGGAAACAATTCTTTCCTTTATGAGCTTTAAGGTTAAATGGATTTGGACTGAAGTAGTTAAGACTGCATACTTGTGTACACCATACCATTCATCAGCATGAAAGCTGTTTTATTTCCACAGCTTTAAAGATTGCCAACTCTATCTCCTTTTCTGTTGCTGCTTATTTAACCTCCAGCACTGTCTCTGTTACGAGACAGTAGTACTGTACTGGATGAGGACAACTTAAGAGATGTTCCCTTTGAAATTAGCTGAAGATGCATGAAGTAAACAACATTTTTAAAAGATCTATAAATAGACATCAGGTTAATAGTTATTACATTCAATAATTTAGCATGACATGCATGACAGCTTCGACCTCCAAAATAAGTTAGCAGCTTGAACTGAGATGAAATGCAGAACATTAATTTTTCCATCTGGTTGTCAAGACAACCAAGAGGCCCATCAAATCCATTTAAATAAAGCCTGCATCATGTAATAATATTAAATGGTATAAAATATTAATATGGGTCTGTGATAGAACATTGGACAAAATAGCCACAGTAAGGCAGGTTTAATTTACTACACCAACAATCTATACTGAAAGCAGGATTTAAATGTCAGAAGGAATACATATTTGAGTTTATATGATATGCTGATTTATAAAATGTTTCTGATTTTCAATTTCTGAGAATATTTAGCATTAATTTGTACAAAAACCATAATAACATGGTTCCAAATTTAATCCCACTGATGTAGAATAAAAATAAAGTAACAGACCAAAGTTCCCCCCAGCAGAGATTTTATTTCAGTGACAACAGCATGGCTGTAACCATTTATTTCCTTCCTTCAGCTGGAGTATGATAAACATCACACAGAACTTCATATTTTGCAATATAAAAACTTATCAAAAGGATAGGTAGGCTCCCAATCAAAGACAAACAACTCCTAAATATTTAACTTACAAGTACTTTATCAGAACATCAGGTTGTGTGTTGTCAGTACAGAACTACTTAGAGAAAGAAAAGAACTACTTAGAGAAAGAAAAGAACAGTGAGATGGAACAAATTAAAACAAATCTGTGTGGTTTCCTGTCAAAAAAAACCCCAAACCTACAACCTCAAAAAACCCCTTGAAACCTGCAGATTTAGATGTGTTTATTTGCACATATTGGCCATATTTACAGACAATGTCACATACATACAGAATATATTCCATGTCACATTCTTTAACTCCTTGCAATCACCCTTTTTTATTTTTTTAAACTTTCCAGATCATTTATTTCTCTGGATAAAGTTGGGATCCCAACAAGAATGCAAACTTAAGACTTAATCTCACCTCAACTAAATTCAGACATAAACCTGCACGTTGCAAGTTTGCAAGTGTTGCTGACAACTGTCAAAAAGTAGATCAAAGCCTGAGTTCCTATTTATAAAACAGATTTCTCTTTATTAGCAGTAAATATTTTTATTACATTGTTCATGTGATGCTGTGCTTCTGTATAATGCAAAAGGTTTTGTTTTTTTTTTCCCAGAACTAAAAGATTAAACAGTAAAGTCCTGATCTTAATGCACTTAATTGCAAATGAGGAGCTGCACTGAGGTCAGTGTAATCATGCACGAGTATAATTACAACACAGTCACACGACTATGACAAAATGTTAAACTCACAGCAATGGAAAACCTACACCCACAAAAAAAAAAACACACCAAAACACACAGCAAGAGGGCAAATGAAAAATTAACTATACAGACTACTTCATATAAAACATGGGTAGCCTCTGCATTAGCAATAAAGAAACCAGCACAGAGCAGGACATGCAAAGAAAGTAAGGAAAAAGGCTGAGATTAACCACTGCAGTGACCACAGGGGGATGTCCAGTGGGCTTGAACAAGGCTCCACGTTGTCTCCCAAACATGACAAAGTATCCTGCACAAAGCCTGTTCATCAAGGCCAGTCAAGTTGGTTCATTTTGTTTAACTGAAAGGTATTAAGAGACTAAAACATTGGGCTAACTAGCATTCCTTAACACACATTCAATCAATTAACATTACAGGTTCTGAACTGATAGGTAAGACAGCTCAGGGTAAGCTGAATAATTCTGACAAATTCTTAGGGGGGCTTGCCTAAATGGCTTTTGTAGACCATTCCTGATGAGTACTTCACAAGAGATGTTATAACCTGTAAGTTATTGGTTTTGTTGTGCTCAGCCATACTGCTCAGAACACAACACTCCTCTGTCATTTATGTGCCACAAACCCCTTAACAGAGCCTCTCACACACAGGAATAATGCAAGTTGAGTGGCCCATCATGAGCACAAGATGCACTTGTTTCTTATCAGCTTTCACCGCTGATATTTTTCCTGCCATGTCAACATGCCACAACAGGTCAGGTAACCGTGGATAATGTTGTGTGCTCCAGAGATGTTTAAACGTAACTCGTTGTGGTTTGGGCTGGACTGGCCACCAAGACCTGATTCTGCTGGAAACCTACTACTCATGCTCTACATGGATATACATGGTTTTGCCTTTGCTCTCGATTCTTTGTAGAGGGAAGAAAACATTATTTGTGCCTGAGCTGACTGTAGCACTTTGTGTCTTTTAAAATTAAATTAAAATTAAGGAAGCTGTGGAACATAAAAGGTGCTACAGTAATTTGGTGTCAGACATGCAGAAAGAAAATCTAGTAATTAAAGAGAAAGGAATGCAGATGACACCTTGGAAACAGTATCCATAATGTACCAGAAAAAGCTCAAAAAGAGAAAGAAAGTCAGTCAAAGGCAATGTAAAGATATATAAGTTTTCAGATACTATGTTTAGGGCAGAGGAAAGTCACATGTTCCCACAGAATGACCTTAACCTTCTCAAAATGCTTACTTCTCCCTTACGTACACTGAGGCAGAGTCTGTTCCATAGCTACTTTTAACATTATATAACCCTATATTACACATTTTAACTCCTGTAAAGACCACAATGTAATAAAAAAAAAATTCTTACACAACCACTTGTTTGTCAATTTGACTTCATCGCTGATCTATATTTAGGAAGGATACTTCTAACTTTCAGGGAAAGTGCTATTTAGCCTTCTTGACACTGCAAGAACACTCAAGTTTCTACTTTGAGCTTACATTTGAACACTAGCACTTGATTTCTGTGAGTGCTCTCTTAATCTCAAGACTCCACAAGAGAAGCGCAAAGCTGCATCGTGTTTCCCAGCCTACCTGTTTGCATCCAGAGACAGCACCAAGTAGCTGGTGTAGCCCAAAAGTCACCAAAACGAGACTGGAAGAATAGAACTACAGCTTGCAAGATGGAGGTCTTTGGCTGTACAAAGCATGGGATCTGCTAACTGCAGTAACAGTGCTGGTGAAAGATTATGGGTTTAGTCTCTAAGTTTAGCAAGTTCCTGAGCTTCCATTTTTTAATAACATGAAAACCTACTCCTGATGTACTCTATCTTGCAACATTTACTGAAGATACAGAATTATTTTTCTGCACCTTCTTCTGGAAGATGCAAAATAGTTCTTGGCTTTTTTTAAAACAAATTACTTCAGTGCATTTTAATTTGCCTATTCAGGTATGATGCCAGGTTCATCATTAGGGCACCTCCACACATTATCAGTACTGTTGACATGTTGCTACTCCTTTTATCTTACTGGTGAGACAGGAGCACACAGAATTTCTTTTTATTATACACTGAAAAAATAATTTTAAGAAATGCAAATTAATTCATAGCAAATTCTGAAGGCAATCAATCTGTAGGTCTCCAGAACCATGTCAGAACTAAAACACACCAACTGTCCTCTTAAGAGATTTGATGTTTTTGTCATGATCTACTGCAGAATTTTGTGTCAGTTGCATACCACAGCAAAGGACTGCTCCGTTGGACATGTCGTCCCTAGGTGCTTTGAAGAGAATCACAGAATCACCTAGGTTGGAAGGGACCTTTTAAGATCATCTAGTCCAACCTATAAAAAAAAAAATCCACAACCACCCACACCACACAAAACACCACCCAACACTAACCCATATCCCCAAGCACCATGTCAACTCGTCTCTTGAATACCTCCAGAATCAGAACTCACATCAGAGGGGTACCAAGGACAATATTTTCAGGCCAAGAGTTCACATTATATGGCACCAAAGGAAACAGCACCTGCAATTTGAAGAGCTGAAACTTTTCTGAGCGTACCTGTAAGCAGCAGCAACCCTGAAGTGTGACAGACTATCATTGCCTTCCTTTTGTTCTTCTCTTCACTACAAGATGAAATCCTGAGAGACTTGGGACTGTCAGAAAGCCAGGACCAATTTCACTTGTAGTAGCTGGGAGCCACATCACTTGGATTCATAAGGCCAGCACAGGTCATCTTTCCATCCTGTGGAGGGGATGAGCAGGAAATCAGAAAACTCCTCTATTCTGAAGGCAGAAAGGAAAGGCAGGAAGTAATAGCTTTGTCTGTAACTGTGATTAGTACCACCAGATGTATATAATCCTTATCCTTTAATTCACCCCATACATGTAAGCTTTGACTAAGGAAAAAACAAACACAGGCGAACACAGTAAGACATTCCTGTGTCTAACAATATACATGAACCCCTCTGGGTCATTTTTACTATTTGTTGTAGAACATTAAGTTTTATTAAATACTGTTCAGGTTACTGGAACAAAGTCTCTGCTTCGAAGTGGCAGGATCTGAAACAGAAGCACTGAAGGACAAGAACGGCAATAACAGAGGGAAGTGGACACAAGCAAATGAGAGCACTCCACATGTGGAGATATGCCTTGCTTCTAGCTGATCTTCCATTTTTCTGATAACAAATAATGATCTAAACTGAACTTCCAAACTGAATTACTTGAGGCTGATGCACACCTGCCAATCAGTTTGTAAGCGTCTCCCTAAGGCCTTGGTTCACCGAACAATTTAATATCTACATGGTATTAATCAAGGAATTACTCCAATAGCTGAAGTCATACACATTAAATATCTTTGGAAAAGGTCAGAAACAGATATTGAATTATTCTAGCTGTGACCATTTCATAAAGCCACCAACACAAAACTGGAGCCATTGCTTATGATCCTCCAACGACTGCTTTTCCCAGATGTACTACACAAAGAACCGCAGCATAAAAAGGGTGACTACCCATCCCTTGGTCTCTGAAATGGAAGAGAACATCTACAGGGACTTTTAGACCACTGAGCCCTTTGAATGCTTATTTTAGTGCAGCGGAAAAGCTCTACCTACTCCAGGCTTGAGAAAAATCTGCTGTTACTCACACTAACCTTCACATAGACACTTAACACTTGAACTATTTCCAGAATATAACTAATTTGCTGTCATAAACTTTGAGAACACACAATCACTTTGACAAATAGAACTTCAGATATTTTGCATCACTCCTGCTCTTGAGTTTTTCAGTAAGACACCTGTTGGACCAAATACACTTTCCTAAATGCATCCTGATGTTACGTGTTCTTATAGTCAAGGAAATTACACTGTTAGTAGACATGGAATATTGGGCAGAAGCAAACGGATCCTGCTTCATGCTAATTTATTAGTTGATTAGACTACTCTGAAGCATTAGGATCTTGGGTTCTTCCTACCAAATGAAAAAAAAAAGTTGCTCTCCTTCAATTTCTGTAGACACAGTAGTAGAAAAGAGAAATGGTGCATTTTCAAATGTCCTCCAGTTACAGCACATCACTTAGAGATACATCACAAAGGTTTTGTAAAAAAAAAAAGCAATCAAAATCAGGAAAAGCTTTTTATCTGTTGTAACTGTTGTGTTAGCGAAAATAATTATAATACCTAGTGAATATGTTAAGTCTTTGACTTGTCCCACAACTAAACAGAGACAAACAAAAGAAAAGCATGTTACAAAAACTGGATGGAATAAAGTATGGCCTCCAATTAATATACAGTGGCCAAGGGGACTCCACCACATTCGTTTTCTAACCAGCAAGTCCCTAAAACCAGCTCAAGAGCACTGCTCTAAATATTTTTTTAAACAAAGGAAAGCTAACAGTAGATAATGAGGAAACATGTTCCATAGCCTGTCCTGGATTGGTGTTTAATGGACTCATTTAGAATGCTGAAATTCCAGTGCAAGTTTCTACTTCAGATCTTATCGAGCCAGTTTTGACCCTCAATCAAACCACGGGGTCACATATCAAATATTAATCATACAATCTTAAACTACTCTATGGTAGGGGATTTGGCCAAAATACATTCAGAGTTCAAGGAACCTCAGGCTTCAGTCTGAGCTACAGATTTAATTAGTGCAATTGAATTGAATCAGACCTGTAGACTTGACTGACAGCAGAAACACAAGAATCATAAAATCTTTTCAGTTGGAAGGGACCTTTAAAGATCATCAAGTCCAACCATTAACCTAACACGACAAAAAGCACCACTAAACCATGTGCCTCAGCACCACAACTACCAGTCTTTTAAACACCTCCAGAGATAGCGACTCCACCACCGCCCCATCAAGCTGATCCAATGCTTGACAACCCTTTCCATGAAGAAATTTTTCCCAATACCCATGCTAAATCTCCCCCGGCAGAATTTGAACCCATTTCCTCTTGTCCCATCGCCTATTCCTTGGGAGAAGAGACTGACTCCCCCAGCTACACCCTCCTTTCAGGGAGCTGTAGAGAGCCAGAAGGTCTCCCCTCAGCCTCCTTTTCTCCAGGCTGAACACCCCCAGCTCCTTCAGTCCAGGAGCCGGCACTTGGCATTGTCAAACCTCATACCGCTGGCCTCGACCCAACAGTCCGGCTTGTCCAGATCCCTCTGCAGAGCCTTTCTGCCCTGAAGCAGATCAACACTCCTGCCCAACTTGGTGTCCTCTGCAACTTACTGAGGGTGCACTCGATCCCCAGTACCGAGCCCTGGGGGAACACCACTGTGACCAGCCACCAACTGGATTTCATTCCATTCACCACTACTCTCTGGGACCAGACTCCAGCCAGCCTTGCACCAAGCAAAGCACGTGCCCATCCAAGCTGTAAGCAGCCAGTTTCTCCAGCAGAACAACATCTGCAGCCTTTACCTCATCAACCAAGAGGATCACCTTGTCACACAAGGACATCAGGTTTGTCAAGCAGGACCTGCCTTTCATAAGGTCATGCTGACTGGGCCTGATGGCCTGGTTGTCCTGTACCTGCCACGTGATGGCACTCAGGATGATCTGCTCTATAACCTTCCCTGGCAGCGAGGTATAGACTGACAGCCCTCTAGTTCTGGTTACCCTAGGACTGCAGGTCAAAGAAAATCCCATACAATCCCCAGACAGACGGAAAAAGTACTCAAGACTGGATATATTACTGGTAATATAAGTCAAAAGTGTCACTGTTTGTAGCATTTCCCAGACAATTGTGGAATTAAACTCTGTACCTAAGCCTATAAAATTTCATATCTCAAATTACCATTCAGATACTACAAGCATGTAAAAACAGTTCACAGTGTAATATACTTTGTTCTTAATATTGGAAGAAAACAGTAACCAAAATCAGTGGTAAACTTAGGAATACAATAATACTATAGACAGTTGACTCTAATTCTGTCAGTGCTGTTAAATCAGCAAACAATTTTTTTTTTTTTTTTCGTTCTGGCTGAGTAAGGACTACACGATTCAGTTCTTTGCCACCTAAAGTGGCATTTTGAAAAATGATGTTAGTTTGGTTTGCAACCTCAGCCGACATGGGGAAAATGCAAAGATGAACGGCTAACATTTCCACACAAGCTCTGGGCAGGATGATGCTGAAACAACCAAAAGAACCAGTATCAGCATGGGGGCAAGCAAGCAGCAAAAGCATCCCCCACAGCCCACAAGTGATTAACTGCCTGCTCTGGTAAAGCAGGCAAACCCTTTCAGTGCCGGGTAGTCAGTTACTTTACAAACAACACCCAAAACTGAACACTCTGGAGCAACGTGCCTAATCTCATTATTGCAGGCTATGAGAATAGCTATGTCTCCAAGCCACAATGCAGGATAAATGGGGAGCTGCAGCATGATCCTTTAAGACAAAGTACGTGAAAGATTTCAACATGTTTTCCAATGCTGCCAGCTGGACCAAGCAAACAATTACCAGCAGCAAATAGGTAGATTTCTCCTTGAAATACCTCATTTAGGGAAGTAAGCTGCGAAAAAGAATTTGTTTCATATTTTCACGATGCAGATTTTAACTGTCATCTGTAGACCCTAGGATGAAGAACCCTCCTGCCTGATCACAAACAAGAGAATGGTCTTGAAAGAGCCAAAGGGTGTTCAACAGGGAATGAAAAAATGAATCAAGGCAAAAATACCAGTGAACACAATTTGATGTCTGGGGTCAAAACGAAAACAGCAGCCCTGGCACAGAACAGCTCAGTATATCTAGAAGACTAACAACAATTTAGATTTACAGAGAACTTGGACTGGCAGGAAGCTAAAAAGCAATGTCATTTCTTATCCAAAATCCACTTTTAGTGGTGAGATTTAGTGACCTTCACCTAACCATGGTAAGGGGGAAAAAAAAAATTTCTCTAATTTTTTCAAACAGGACTGGAAATCTTAGAACTAAGTCATGATGCATCCTTCTGAGAAATATTCCAAGGTTAAGTTTTGTTCTTTTGTGCAGTGGAACCTATATCATCTGTTTTCCCAGCATTTTAACTAACCTTCAGTGAACAAAGGACTTAACCTTTCCTTGCTTGTTTCATTTCATCAAACAATTCAGAGTTCAATTTGTTGTTGCATGTTAAACAAAATTAAAACAAAAGGAAAACAAGATGAGGCATTATTAATTACGTGAAATATGAGCTGCAGCTCTTGCATTTATATTTCAACCATGAAAACAAATTGCTGTAGTATTATTATAGTAAATATTCTTCTGGTCACCATAAAGGAATTTTCTTATCTGCTCATGTATTGAAATAGGACTGCATTGTTCCTCCAGTGGTTTCACAAAAAAAAAAAAAAAAAAGAAAATTCCAGATTATCATCAGCAATCCCGTTCCACAAAGAGACCTTCATTATTCAGGGTCTCAGATAACCCTTCCTGTAATACATCTTACACAATCCCAAAGCAAGACACTGTGACAACATAAGCAGTTTTTTCCTGTCATCACAGGAAAGGAGGTTATCAAGCAAGCAAACGGACAAAAAAGGACGAGTGGAAAATACCTTTCTGGCCTTTCACTTGTGTTTCAGGACCTCAGACATTACATGCAATTTTTTTAATGCCACATCTAGAGCTAACAATGGCAAGCAAAAGAAATGAGGCCTCATCTCCACACCAGACATCAGCTGGATTAAAGCAGAGCAGTAGATAGGTACCTCACGTCCTCATAAAATGCTTCAGTTGAACAAACTGGTAAATGGGTACAGAGTGAAGCAGCTCCACTAACTGATGAACTAAAGGCTCAAACAGTTTGAGACCCGGACAGTTCTGTATCAAAGTGCAACATACCACTATTGCTACGAGCCAACTCTAAATCAATATGAATAGGGAGCTAAGCTCCATGGCACACCAAGCATCCTACTTCCACCATCATTCCGGATCTCACTAGAAAGGCTTCTAGTTTCCTTGCTTGGAAAGTATGCCACATCCACAAGTTTCAGATGCATTCTCTAATAAGGTATTGATCCTCTACCCAACAAACAAAGAAGGTCTAACAGAGCTATGTTTGCAACCTTGGCATACGCCCTTTGTTTTCCACCATGCACCACTGCCACTGTACTACTACTATCCCGTACCTTATCCTTATTTCCATTACACATCTGTATTAAGGGCTAATTGTTAGAGATTACTCCTCCCCCTGCCCCTTAATACTACACTGTCCCATACAGCCAAGGGTCTCCCAGCTTCGCTAGTTCTGCTCTTGTCCTGCCCGCTTCACTTCCCTAAAAGTGAACAAAAGCACACTAAAGCCACTTAGTTAACTGAAAACACAATCCTTTAACAATTGCCATGAGGCTATCTTGCCCCATCATCTTTCAGGCATTTTCAGGACACAGCTTAATAAAGCAAGCAATACTCAAGTGTTGTGTGTACCCTAGGGAGAGAACAGGCTGGCTGGGCATGGTGTTCTGGGTTTTGCCCGGTCTGTACTGTACTGGGAGACTCGATAGCCAAGGACGACTGTTTTTTTCCCCAATCCCTCGATCTACCTGGCCCTAGATGAACAACTCAGCTGGCCTCTGGTATCTGGCTAACATTTTGCAGTGCTTCACTTGTCCTGAGAGCCCAGGGCATAGACAGACAAGAGAACTGCAGTGGTAAATGGAGGAAACGGAGGCTAAAGAACAGAACAGCATCAGTTGCTAGTGACACAGTCAATGCACATTATTTATCTTCATCATCTACAAACTTCAGAGCCTGTCTACTGGAAACATAACAGTGGGCGCAAGTAGAAAACTGGATCCAGATCCAAAATTCCCAGTAGGATGTGTATACCCTTAAGACTCCAGTCTTCAAACTGTGCTTTAAAACATAAGGAGAGTTTCTGAAGCCTTTTCCTTCTACAAAGCACACCCACATCAATCAAAATAAAGCAGCGCATCTCTCATGGTCTGAATGAAACTTGAAACATACCACTTGGAACATCAATCACTAATATAGCTCCACAGCTGCACTTCTAACACTATCATCAGAAACTGTTGGTTTTCATTGGCTGTAGTTTTAAAGAGCTAGTAAGGAATGGATTCGCTGTTCTGATTAACAAGTTTGCACAGCTAATCCTAAATTTGCTCATGACCTGGAAGAATATATTTAAACACAATGATATCCAGAAAGCCTTTCTTGCCAGTAAAGGCAGCTCTGGGACAGGGTGAATATATTGTGGTTTTACACCAACGACATACAGGGCAAGCCGAGGTCCACCTCCTTGGTAAGCACATCCCCTAAGTGCTACTTTTAACCAATTTATTACAATGCAACTTAACCCATCAGAGGAACAGACCAGGAGAGAGATGCTCATAACCAGGTCAGTGAGCAGAACCGGAGTATCAGAAGCACAAGGGTGAAATCCTCTCTTAGTAAAGGAGGTAAGGGGAATATCTGCATGAAGAATCTTCAGTATTAATTTTAGAAAGTCACCCCCAAGGACCAAGATTGTCCAGGAGATGTTGTTTCAGCTCTGGAGAGCCACGGGAGACAGCCCAGAAGCAGCTTGGTTTGGCAGCCTGCTAGCTGAAACAAATGAGAGGAACACTTCGGAGCTAATCCTGAGTCACAGGTAGCTTCTAGACACAGTATTTTTTAGTGCTGTGACTCCATCCCAACACACAGTGACTGGGAAGAGCTCTTCAAAGCAACGAAGAGTGGTACGCAAGTTCCCAGCATCCCAGTGTGGAGACAGGGCAGATCTCATATGGGTACCATATTTACAGGGAAGGTGATGGCCATTCAGTGGTAACCTGGCACCGCAAAGAAACAGAGAGACATCCCTCAGTGTCAGGAACAAACATGTTCCCTTTAGCTCTGAGCTGCAGAGTGAGAAAGGGCACTAAGTAAGAAGGTTAAATTGCAATATCAGTATTTAAAATAAAGCACACCTCTTCTTCCTCTGGACATCGTGTTTCTCAATTAGCAAGCTCTGAATGAGACACGACTTGGAAGTGAACTATCCTATGACAGCAAAGATACAGTGCCAAAACCACAAATTCACAGAAGTCAAAAATTAAGGATTAACCATTTAATCAGTTCTCTGCTACAGCTTCTTTACTTGAGAGGACTAATGAGATGAACATCCATTCCTCAGAGGTATTGAGCACCTCTGTGATCAAAAGTGGCCAAGGACAACACAGGCTGCAATTAACTTCAGATGTTACTGTCTTTGTAGAAACAGCTTTAATTTATGCCAATATTGAAAATGGTTACATTGTTCTGGTATAGGCCTACAATTCTGAATCTTTTCAAGGTTGGAGTTTTTTTATAAATAAAAAAAAACAGTATCTCTGTAACAATTTCTAAGTATCAGAATGACGTTTGCCATTTCTCAAAGCTGCGTGATAACAAAAAGGTCACAGGCTGACTCCAGTTCCCTTGTATTTTGCTAAATAATGTGGTTCAGAACAAAAAGCTCAACTCAAAGGTCACAACAAAATCTATTTTTCCTCCACTGTATTATACAGAGTATTTCCTTAGAGCATCTTACAGCACAGTAAGCAGGTTTCAAAATGAACCCAGGTAACACCTTATAAATTACATTTCCTAAACACTATCACTTTTTTTTCTTTTTTTGAAGGGGGAAGTCAAAACTTATTAGCTAAAAAAATAATAATTTTGGTGGAAAAGTACCAGAACACAGCAATCTGAATTAATACTTACTCATCTGAAACTCAGCTGTCATGACTTGAAAAACTTTAGGAAGCAATTCTAATATCCCGGCTTGGACTTTTCTTAATAAGAAGCATTCAGTGGTGATAAAAGGGATTATTGCATTATATGTTCCCAGGCCTAAATGAATTTTTCAGATGCAAACGCTATGCCAGATGAAAATAGACTTTTTTGGCTTTTTGCTTCTCTTCTGATTTAGGAGAACATTGGAGTGTGAGGTTTGGCCTTTTCCTTTTGTTCCTTTGGAGTAACAAAGTCAAGAGGAGAATTACTAGAACAGTAGTATTTTAAAGTTTTCCACTGAGGAAGAATTAGCATAGACCTTTCTTACCTGGAGGAAGCTTAGAGAACAGTGATACTATCTATGGCTACTGACCAGGGAGACATGGAATAGATTCTATTTCCATGTTTTTTCCCTAGGGCTTTTGAAAAGGTTGCCATACCCTCAGAGTGCTGTAACCATGCCTCCTGGCGAATAAAAGGGGTGCAGCTGGATTTTAGACAAGGTAACGGATGGAGAAGCTCTTCAAAACTTTCCAGTTAACAGACATCCTATGAAGTTTACCTCTTTCCTTCCGTTTACTTCACCAAGTTTCAGATACTTTATAAACCACTAAATAAAGCTAAACAGCTGATACATAGGATGTATGGAAGATTTTTTGTCATCTTGATTTCTGTAGGGGCTTCTTCCTCCTCTCATCCTTTAAAACAGATGTTTGACATGGATTGCGATTCAGTACCTTCTCTGGTGGGAGCAGAGGAAGTCTCAGACCACAACCACCTTGGTACCAGGTACTCTATGAAAAAATAGCATATATATATATTAAAAACCACAATTACATACACATACATGCCACCAGAAAGATCCATATCACACCAGAGTGATAAAGAGCAAAAAAAGGCACATTAAGAAGATTCTGGTAAAGCAGTACAAAGGTGGGTGTTTTTCCATGTCTGGTAAAGAAAAAATACCTCTTATTAAGAAGCAACGACCTTTATAAGAAGTGACCTTGTGTACAAAATATTTCAGGGCAATTTTAATCAGCAGCATAACTGTATTGGATACCGCAGAAAGTCTGTTAGTCTAGGATGTAATTTTATTGCAGAAGAATCAGAGCATGTATCTGAGATTTCACCTTGCTTATCCAAATTAAATAACCACAACTGTAGCTCTTGCTCTGAACTTGTAACATTGTAAACTCAGTCCAAAGAATGAGAGCACTGATACATAGTACAGCTTCTATATCGTATGTAGAAGTCTGCAAAGTAAAAGCTACATGACCATCCTGTAACTGGTCAAGAAGGCAAGTTTGATTTTTATTTTGTAACCTTAACTCCAGGTTAGATTCTGTGTATGTTATCTTGGAATAAGTGTAAGTGGTATAAAAGTCAAGCTTAGCTCCACAGAAGACATTTTAGCTTGCCTAGGTTTTTGTTTCCAGTTTGTCTGAAAGAAGATAATACTGATGAAACCAGAAAAAGCACCTGCTATCCCCACTGTAAAGGTGAGAGATAAGTAACATTAAAGCTTTTCTTCCTTGAATCATTTGCAAGTTTCGTTTCATGGGCATCAGCAGTTCTTATTCAAAAACTTATCTTCTAGTAATATCCTAATTAGAGATGTGTGACTATAAATTTTAACTTATTTGTCTCTTTCTAGCTGAATTAGTAGCAACCTACTCAAACTTTTCACTCGCTTGAAAACTTTAACAAATCAAGAGCAATTACTGTCTTGTGATCAGCTGATCTTTCTTCCCAGTTTTAGAGGGCTGGTCTTTGTTTACCTAATGAATTAGGCTTCCAGATTAGAGCCAGTTTTAAAACAGGATGAAGACAAGAAACCTGAGAATGACAGAACTGTAACTCTAAAAGCAGCGAGATGTTTTTGCAATGCATTGAGTGACAGAAGAATTGTCTGAACAACAATAAATTGTTGTGGGTTCCTCAAAACATAACAGACACATGCACAGTTTGGGTCTCTTTAAGTGAGAAAAATACTTGCTTTTCAGTTCATCTTTCTCCTCACACTTACAAAAGGATCAGCAAAAACTGATTAGCTTCATTTTACATGCACACTTCGTACTCAGCTCTGTTTAGCATCATGCCATCTGGGCCTAACTTTTTTTTATTCTGACATCAAGCTTCATAATGTAAAGCAAATTTCTTCTAATGCTAATGCTAGATCAGCAAGAACAAGCAGGCCAGCATGTTTTTCCACATTTAGACAGACAGATGAACTCTTACTCAAGGAGTAGGAGTGACTCCTAGCGACTCATCTTCACCACGTGCTACTGAAGAGTCAAGATTTTCCTTCAGAGGCTCAGTGTCTTACAAAAACAACAGATGCAATATTTAAGTATTGTTACTTACTTTTAACAGGCGATAACTTTCAAATTCAGCAAGTGGATTGTCCCAGCTCCTTGGATATTTACAGACTAAGTTATTCCCTTTACTTACTTAAACAGAAATCTGTGAACAGACACAAAGTTTAGATCCCAGCCACATCTATACACCATTACACACAACTTCATCCTGTCTCCTAATCAGTACTGCTCATCAGCATTTGTGCGAGCATCTCATAAGAGAAAGGTGCCAGCAACGCACATTCATGTTGCTAAGCCATCAGCTTCTGGGAAAGCTCTGCCAGCATCCAAGGCAATCGTGTCCTTGACTATCACTTCAAGCTTGTTTTCACACACAGAACATACTTACAAAGACAATACTTAAGATCTTTCTTTCCCCTCATCATAAGGTTGGGTTTTTTTCAGTTGCTTATAAATTCGCACATTCTTTCACTGCTCAGGTTGAAGTCTGCAATCTTATCTGAATGGGTAAAAGTTTGTGGGGCTTTTCCCAACTGAAACAATGCGATCACTTCAGAAGCTAAGATACCTTCCCCATGTGAAAAAACTGACACCTCAATACTTAATATCTCAAGCATGCACATGATCTGCAGCCAATACTTGCTATAACGCACCAACAGGCCACTAAGACAAATATACAGCTTTTGTCTCCATTGGTTGTGCACTGAGGATAAAAATTTGGCAGAGATTCAGTGCCAAAACTTTGACAGACACCGCTTGCACTGACCTAGCTTGGCATACAGCTGATCAGGAACTCCCTGACAATTACAGCTGTGCGCAGCAGTGAAACCAAGAACCAGCAAGGAGATCTTGAACATCACATTCAAAGGAACTGACTGAACCAGCACTTAGAGAAACACCTTCGTGCATAATCCTGCTGTGGAATAAATGTGTACGCTGAGGCTCGGCTGTCTGAAAAACAGTAACAAAACGCCCCCCATGCTTTAGCAGCATGTCAGAAAGGTCAAAGTTTTACACCAGGGGAGGCAGGTAGAAAGTCCTGTAACACTGAGAATCCCCTACCTGTTATCTCTTCCTGCTTTTTATTGAAAGTAATCTATCACCAACAATCCCACTCATAAGATGTCAAGAGAAAAGCAATTGCTCACAAAGGTCAGGCCCAACCCCGCCTGTTTAAACTACTGCAGACAGAGCTGCAAACTGCATCTTTGGGAGTCAGCAGCATGGAGCTCAGACAGACTGCATACTGTAAGAGAAACACTTCCCAATGGCACCCTGTCTATTTGACATGGTCTGGATAACCAGAACTGGCATATTTCTAGACACCATTCTACTCATTATGAAACGGTTTACTCTGGAAAGTACTTTCTCATCAAATTTCTCACTATATGTAAAGCTTGAGCGGCAAGCAAAAACACAACCTCCTTGTTCCATTAAATAATTCCCGCAACACAAGCTACAAAGAGTTCTTCCCAACACTAAACAAAAGTACTGTCATACTTTAACAATTTCCAGAGAGCTACTAATAATGTAGAGGCACTATGGCTTTTCTTTGAGTGTTTTGTCTTTTCTTAGCGGTATGCTAGCTTTGCTATTATGCAGGTGATTGATGATATTTCTGAAAAGGAACAGCTTTCCCTCCTGAAAGCAAGGTCTGCAGAAAGACTTGCATTTTATGCCAACAGTAATTCAGAATCCCCTTCGCCTGAAGCAACCTGCCTTATGTCTCAAAGTACTGGTCACATGAACGGGGGGTACTTCACATTGCTATTGCACATTACAAGTTACACCAGTATAGGATCAATTTAGACATTTAATAGAATGAGACTATGAGCATCTTGCTCTTCAAGGAGGTGAAAAAATAGCTGTGGAAAACATGCCCATACATTAGCATGTCAACAGGTCTTCTTAGATGAGATGCATATTATTCCAAAGGTAACAGATATTATTAAAACCATAAACTGGGTTAAATGTGAAATCCTAGGCCAATTCTTATCAGCTTCATTGGGGGGGGGAGGGAGGGGGCAGATTTTATCACTCTGATGCCTGCTTCAAAAAACGGTCAAGTTACATGCACATCATGTATTTATCAACAAGCAGAAGGGTAAGGAAAGGAAAGACAAATAGTGACTATTTTATAGTGTTTGTAGGAATAAAGTTCCTTCCCTGTGCGACATGAAAATGGTAGCCACTGGGATTCAGAGAGCAGCAGGAGCACTCAGCTGTTAGAAGTCCTCATGTAAAACTCACATCAATGTCACAAATCCTCTGCCACTCTGACTCACAGCTGTCCCAAAGGAATACGACGACAGTCACACTGAGCACATCTGAGAAATAGCAAAGGGATGAATGACACAGCCCTTTCAAAGCAGGAAAAAAAAATCATCAGGCTTGAATGGCACGGGTGCAGCGTATCAAGGGTTAACTTAATTCAGGTATTTGGGTCTTTTCAAAGGACATGACCACAGCAACACTTTTGGGAAACTGCAACAAGCCACACAAGCCCTGAGGGCTTTTTCTATTTCTTCCTTAATAACACAGGTGATAATCACAAGTATATAGGAAGCACTAATAAACCACCTCACGCTGCCCAAACCATGGAAGAGGCAAAGCAGATACCTTTACCCTAAGCCCACCCAGCAGTGGATCGCTATGGTAATACTTCTGGTTTGTAACTGAGGTTAGATTTCATTTTGAGAGATAAAAATATTTGAAAGCATTTGACAGTGGAACTCATTTAAGAAACAAATATAAAAACATCTCATACATTACATTCCTCTCACCTTCAGCACTCACATTTATTTCCACTCACTGTTGGCCACAACCCAGATGCCTAAAAGGAGACTTTTGCGGCTCCACAACCAAGACCCTCTCACCCTGCTGTTTTGAGTCTCGCTCCTTCCACTCTGACAGGCTCACAGCCTTGTATATACAGTATTCTTAGTACTTTTCTTCTCCTCTTCCTCCCCCGCAAAGTTAAGTTCAGCTACAGAATCTTCTGAGAGTATTTCACCACCTCTGGATGCTTCAGAGTTAAGAGACCCACGCCACGGAAGTCAGACCCATCACGGTGACTGGCAGCTGGAGAAGGCTCTATCATGCCCTCTCATAGGAAATCCTCAAAACACAGTTAATGCCTCAGACTGCAACGCTGTCTATCAAGAATTAAAAAGTATAAAAATCCTGATATTTTACCAAACTTGAGAAGTCCGAGGCCCAACAGCAAACATTCAGCACAGCAGCTCAACAGTCTTTCACAAATAACCAGGAATCAGACACATCCTTCCCTTTTGGAATCAAGGTTTTCTTGCAGCTTAAAGTAGAGAAAATGTCAAAGCTCCTTCAGTCTAACAGTTTAGTTTTCTACTGACTTTAAAATAAATACTTAAGACTCACAGGTAATATACTGTACTGTAGAATGTGACAGATGCTAAGAGTACATGGGCAAATTCCAAGAACACTCGATGAGATGATTAATTTTGTAAATAATTTTTTCAAACATTTGTGTCATCCATACAAGCTTGTTTGAGAGGCAAACACTGAAGTACAAAATACATTAAACAACGATAACACAATCAGGACTCACTTGACACAAGAATAAAGCTGTTTTACAAAGTGAGAGTGAGGAGTTCAACATCGGAAGGAAACTGTACTATTCAAAAAACAAGATAAAACTATCCCTCCTGGAACTTTTTTATTATTTATAATGAATTAATATAACCTTATTCAATCTGTATGCATCACTACTAAAGGATCATTTCTACCAAACCTGTGGAACTCATGATTTTGCTTCCATCTGTCCTGTTATTCCAACACATAATACATCATTCTGACTGTCCATACAGCATTAGACATAGCAACAGCAAAACAGTTTGTCCCTGCCTAATAATAGGCCAGTTAAAAAAAAACAAAACACCACACAAAACACCACATTTGGTACCAAGTTGCATGTACACGACAAGAAAATGTAGCACGGTTATAAGCCAAACAGGTTGGGTAAGGGTCTCCTCTGAAATGAGCGTTTACTTTAACCAGGGAGCTACTCCATGTAGTACTAAAGAACATGGTATAAAAGAGAAAGCAAAATCAGAAGGAAGTTGAAGGAAGCAATGACAGAGCTATAGATACAAGGGGAAAGCAGGAGAGAGAGACCAGGGACTGAGGAATGAAGAGTCTGAAAGGGAAAGGGAGGAAAAAAAGAGATGTCCAAAGATTCTGCAGCACTGCAGAATTCAGGCAGACTCAAATATACTTCATAAAAAAGGATCACCTCGGCCACCTGCAAGGACAGAAGCCCAAGAATCTTAGCAGCAATGCATATTGTTCACTCTTGGAATTGCAGGGCTCAGCATTTGCTTGAATAAGGATTACAGAGTAGAAAAGCATGCCATAATTAAAACAGATCTTTTTTCAACCTGAATTAACAGATTAGCATTATCAGAACAATGCAATTAGAAATCTCATTAGGAAAGGAGCAGCCACAGCTAGCAATTGTCCACAGAAGCATGCTTTGAGCATGCTTGACAAAGACAGTGTTCTCAAATATGAGAGAGAAAAGGACAAGAGATGAGAGGAAAAAGAAGAGGTTAGCTTACACAGAGTATCCCTGAAGGACACCTGTAAATGGATGGCACTCACATTGTCAGGTCTCCCCATTCCTGACTTGTCTTCTGTTTTTTCCTTTTCTTCAAATATATTGAAGAACATTTAACCTTCAATAGAAATTAACTTGTTGTCAATGTTGCAGAAACTTTTTACACCAAAGATGTCAGTCTATAAAAAAGGCTTGCAGCTTCTGAAGCCTCTCATCTATTTTAGGTTTGAATCTCAAAGGCATTGGGCAAGAGCCTTTAGAGTAGGTACGAGATGCCACACACGGGAATAAAGTGCATCAAAACTAAAATACTGGAGCAATAGCCACCAGCAAAGGTAAGCAGGAGACAGAGTTGGTCCGTTGAAGTCTCTACAAATATAAAATACCTTTTTCCAAAGGTTTTCCAAGATTTCTAAAGAGTCCTAGTTACATGCGATAACTGTGAGGTGTATCAAGCTGAGACTGGATATTATGGGGTACATAACACAGGAGAGAATTTGCAAGCTTCAAAGGCAATAGCGACATCAGGCAGTCTCTCAGGACTCCCTGCATATTCAGGCTGACAGATGAACCTTCAGGCTGCTTTAGGAATTCTGTATCATCTCTGGAGTCACCTAATGACTGCAGGCAGGTAACCACTGTATGACTGATTGAGATGAACATCTTGCTTATCCACACCTCGCTCCGGTAACACATGTAGACATCTTTCTCAGAAGTGACATCATTTTCTTTTCGCTACAGATGTAATTTGAATATGTACTGAAGAAACTTCGCTCTTAAGAAGAACAAAACCTAATGGAACAGAAGCAGAACTGTATAGCAAGTGCTGAATGTAAAATTTGGCTTGCAGTAGGATACAGAAGAATAGTCTGATGTGTTTTTTCATGCTTATAGAAGCAAAACCCAGGAAAAAGGGATAAATGCCCAAGTCAAGATAAACTTACTTTCATGACAAGAGGCCAAATTCTAATAAATTAACAACAAAAAGGTATCTTCAGCAATCTGAAGAACACTGGATGACTAGATGCAAAGCCAGCAAAGTAATCCATATTGAATTAAATGAAAAAAAAAAATCAAAATACACAACGAAACATAATGCATCCCGAGTACCAGTTCTACCTAGTACCACACCTGGAAAACATCTTTTCTCCAGACAATGGCAATAATGAAAGCAACAATTTCACTTTTCCATGATCTCATTCTGCCTTTAGAATCATTCCTTATTCCATGCCATTTGTGTCAGACTCAAGTATACAACCTTGCAAGGAACAGAACGTGCAAGGCCAGAGAGAAAAACTCTTTTGCCTGCACTAAATGAAAACAAGTAATAAAGCTGAGCCCAGGGAATAAATAACATATGTTGCAAATAATAGTGAGTACTCACTTCCTGAAAGATTTACACAATAGAGTTCACACGTCAGCAACTGTTTGCCTATAATATAAATTAAAATTGAAGAGACAGAGGTATTATGGAATAGCATTTATCTCAAGACTGTCAGGAGAAGTCATTTCATTTCTTATGATTAATTTCATTTATACGTCAGTGTATTAACTGCATGCATTATTGATCTTTGCTCCATCCAATTTCAGCTTCTGTAGTACGGACAAAGTGATGTGAAAAATATCAGTCCTGGCTCCTCTTTTTTGTTTGTTTGGTTTTTTGTTTTTGTTTTTGAAGTACAGGAGCATCTGACACGTCTGAGGAAAACAACACGTGGTATTAGACATCCTATCAAAGGAACACAGTCTGAAACAGGCAACTGCCTTTGAGGAAGATGTTACTGAAAGTCAGCTTTTCTAGAGTTTGTACTAGAATATCTAGAAAACTCTTTCTAAACACTGTGCTTTCCTCTCTGCCTGACTGGAAAAAAGGTGAAGATAAAAGCTATGATGACAGCCCTGGTATGATTAAAAAAAAAGAAAAAAAAAAAAGATTGTTAATCAGAGAATAAGGCTGCTACATATCTGGGTGAAACCACCTTTCCAACAGAGAGGGCTGCTTCAAACACATAAGCGCCACAGTTGTCACTCCACAGAGCCACAAGTCCTCCACTTGAAGACAGCATCATTTGACAGCTGCCGTTAATATTATGAATATCATGGATGTCCCAACACTTACACGTCACAGGCTCCGAGCATAATAAGGAGACAGGCATTTAAAAAAAAAAAAGTGAAAACATAAAAAAAATCAGCCCCAGCAGAAATCACACTGATATGACAGCATTCTCCTATCTCTGAGGTGGTCAATGAGCATAAACAGCATATAGGCAAGCCTGGGCTGCTGTCTAATTTTATTCAGATAAGCAGCAGGACTGGTAACTGTTTGAAAAATCTTTCTTCACTGTTCCCTAAGCCCTCTCCTATTTCCAGGAAGCATCAAGTTCTAAAACCCTGGATAAAGACACTATAAAGAGGTTTTACTATGTGGTCTGTCACCTCAGAAGAGAGGGAGAGGAGCAAGTGACAGCATCCTACTTGTTTTGTAGCTATGATTACAGGCTGGCAAGGTCAGTGTCCCACTGAAAAAAGCACTACATAAAGGAAGAAAAAAATAATTACTTTACTAAGAGCTAATAGCGAAGACAGTCAGAGAGTCAGGAAATTACTCAAGTGATCTGCAAACCAAAGGACAATGAACATGCCTTCTCTTCCACTAATTCTTTCTGGACATACAGCCAACATGCTCCCAGCAGCTCTGGATTCCCAAGAGGAACAGACAGTAACCATGTCAGTGGGTGTCCACATCGCAGAGTCACGCTGCTGTGCCCTGCTAGGATCTTCCTGATCTCCATGGCTGCTGCACACAGGCTGCCCTGCGCACGCAAGGCCTTCACCCTTCCCACAGTTCTACTGCCCGGGACAGAAGAGTGTTGTTGATAGGCTAACGTTTAGTAAATGGGAATTTATAACTTCAAACACGGCACTCAAGAAATCTTACGGAATAAACATGCAGTAGAACTAGAGAAGTCATAGCACCCCAGGATACTTTGTGGCTTATTCAGCTTATTTACCCTTCACACCACAACCGAGACACCTGCAAAATCCGCACCTCAGCAGAACGTTGGTGTCGGCGGCCCCAGTTCTCTGCTCTCCTCTCAGCAGTCACACCGTTCTGGTGTCCGGCCGGTGCCAAAATCCCCTCACAGCCCGCCCCAACCAAACCCCCTCCCCCGGGGAACGCGCCCAACGCCCCGCGCGAGCACTCAGCCACGTTCCCTCGCCACCTGACCCCGCCCCCAGCATTAAAAGCCCCGCCCCCTTGGCCCAGACCACGTCTCCGCCCGCCCAGGTGGGTTCCCCCCGAGACACTGCTCCTCCCGCCGCCAGAGACAACCCCCGAGCCCAGCTCCCAGCGCTACCCAGGGCGCGCACACACACCTTCAGCCCCACTCCCCAGCCGCTCATAACCGCTTCGCAGCCTGCAGCACACCCCAGCTCCCAGGACCTAAAGCTCACGATCGGACGGTGAGCCGAGCCGAGCCGAGCCGAGCCGAGCCCGCTCCGCTGCCGCAGCTGCCGCACTCCCCGTTTAAATACCCGGCCAATCAGCACGCCGATCCGCCGCGCGAGGCACGCTAGGTCTTGTAGTCCAGGGCGCGGAGAGCGCATGCGCAGGGCTCTTCCAGCCCCTGAGGGGGTGAGGAGATCAGGCGTTCAGAAGGAGCAGAGCTTGCGTTCATGGTAAAAGCTTTATGCAGCCCAGGATGGAGGGGGCTTCCTGGGCTGCTCATGCGGAGCTTCTCATCCACCAACACCCCTGAGTCCTCCTCCTCAGAGCTGCTCTCTGTCCATTCATCGCTCAGCCTGTATCCACGTTTGGGATTGCCCCAACCCAGGTGCAGGACCTTGCTTTTGGCCTTGAACATTTAAATTTTACTTAGCTTCATCCCAGATGTACCAGTCAATCAAAATGAGTTATGATTATTGAAACTAAAAAACCGCAGAGCCAGTGTGAGTGTGGACTGCAGAATGTAACGCTTTAAAGAAGTCGTAGAAGCTCTACGAGCTAAAGAGGTGCGTATGCTATTTCATCTTCATCGAACCACTTTGGTTTGTGTTTTTGCTGCTCCCCCAGAAATTCCCTTTTCAAGTATGTTAAGCGTGAACCACTGCATGTTCAGTATAAAGCTTTGAAGTTTTTTGATGTTTCCACGGCCTAGGGAGAGATTGTGAACCCCTTCCTCAGCAACTAAAGCTTGGGGCACGGAGCGCTCAAGTATGAGGTGCTTC
>JAOQGH010000035.1:0-10401 GCA_025769975.1 Gallinago jamesoni
CTGGCAATGGAATAAAGAGAGACAGGAATGTTATCAAGCTCTTCAGGTGGGGAAAGCATCAAATGGCTGGGAGGAGGGTCTGACTCATTTGGCCCAGCCAATGGTTGTCCTTCAAGCTGCTACCACGGTGGGGGTGAAACGACAAGCTAAACCACAGCAGTACAAGTGTAGGAGAGACCTCAAATGCTTCATGTGAAGCAATGGGAAGGCTCTTGGGGCTTGGAGCAACCTGCTCTGCTGGGAGGTGTCCCTGCCCATGGCAGGGGGTTGGAACCCGATGATCTTTAAGGTCCTTTCCAACCCAAATGATTCTATGATTCTATGACTTTTTCTTCATCTATCTATCTACTACGTTCCTCTCAGACTGACCTGCTGAGCACACACAGGAACACTCAAGTTGTTCAATCCCTTCCTTCCCAAGGATATTCTCCTCCTCAGACCCCCCAGAGCTGTCCCAAGAAGAACCTTTCACCAGCCTTTTGTGGGACACACTGCCTGCTTTGGTAGCACAGATGGGATAGGTCATAGTGAACCATCATCTCTTATGCTTCCTTAAAACAGCTCCAAAGTGTCTGCCCAGCCTTCTCCATCTACCCCAGACAAGGTGAAGTGCAGCCAGGGAGAAACATTCACCTCTCTCAGCCAGCTGGGTGCTGCCCTCTGCTCTTTCTTGTGCTTTCCCTCATTTCAGAGCCCTGACAATGTGCCCTGCAAAGACACAAAGGCAAATGGTCACTTGGGCAGCAGACAGCACACACCACGCTCTGCCCCGAGAAAGATTTCCCATTTTCTCGCTCAAAAGAGAGAATTCACTCTGGAGCTTTTTGCATGGATACATGGATTTTTGTCTGGTCTGCAATGAAAGAACAACACAAAAAATCAAAAGCATGGAGTTTACTGGCTGAAGACTTTGTGGGCAAAGCCAGAGAGGAAGATATCTTCTAAGGCCAACCTAAAGCTGCAAGAAGAACGTGCAGCAGTGATGTTTTCAGAGAAGACGTCTGGGCCTGTAGGAACATATGTAATGAACCTGAAATGAGGGATGCATTGCCATCAAGGAGAGGAAATGATGTGTGTAATGCCATCTCCTAGGGGAGTGCTCCTTTTCTCCAGCCCAACTCCTGATCCCAGCTGAGTGGGAACGTGCTCCATTGCTTTGCTGTTCTCCCTGACCATTATTTATATTTACTCACTCAGCAGCAGTTTTAGGGGCAGGGAGGTGCAATTGTGGTTCTCTGCTTGTGAGGGAAAGCCTGGCGCTCGGGGTAGAGGCAGCTTTCTGTACAGGCTGCCTGTGGTCTCCTAGTTCTGTGGTCTTGCCAGTAGGCACAGTAGTAGGTGCCTTCGTCGCCGGTGTTGACATCGTTGATGGTGAAGATGCAGACGTTTGTACCTTTCTTCCAAGAAGTGTACTTGTTCCTGTAGGAGTTATCATCATAAGCAGCTTGTCCTGATCCGATGTACAGGATCCGTTGGGGACCTTTGGAGGGCAGATGTTGGTACCAGTGTATATACGCCGACTGGAATCCAGATATGCCCTCGGCCACACACTCAATCCGCGCAGTTTTAGTTGCTCTCACCGTAAGAGAAGGTTGACTCTGCTTCAGAAGCACTTGTGCTTGTCCATCTAGAAAGAAGGAGAAGAAAGAGAACCCCCACTCTTAGCCTGCTGTTCCCGCACGCTCCCGCCTACGGGGTGCCTCCTGCCACCAACCCTGGCTGTGCTGTAGGGACAAGGGGGACCTACGGAACCAGGCTGCAGCCAGGAGCAGGAGCGGGAGCAGCAACATCTGGCAGGCTCTTGCTTCTCTCTGCCTCTGGGAAGAAGGCGACAGCTCTCTCAGCAGGGACGCGGGGCTGCAGCTGAGCAAAGGAAATGACTCCCCGGGGCATCATGTGAAGAGGCTGCCCCGGCAACAAGAGCAGCCCCCACCCTGCTCAGGTGAACAGCCTGGGGAGGGCTTTCACAACACTGGCACCTTCTCCCGCTCTCATCCAGGCACACACAATTATTTTAACTTCCTCGCAATCTAATTTTTTACTCTACGGCCACTTTTTCCGCTGTTTTTAGACCAGCTGAAGGCTGCAGAACGTTGCGGGGGGGCAGACACTTTTCCTCGGGTCCACTGCCAACCAAAGGGGAAAAAAAAATAAATCAGAAGCTGAACGACTCGGAGGGTCCTCTACTGCCCTTCACACAGGTTGGATGCCACATGCCAGGAAAATAGGGGGTGGCCATTGTGGACCTCAGAAGGAGTGTTGCTGCTCTGGTGACTGCTGCTCGTGACAGGTGAGGTGAGATGGTACACCCCAAGGTGGCATCTCCAAATGCTGGGCATTATGCAAAGAAGCACAAATGCTTTACAGCTCCCGTGGGCTCAGTTTAAAACTAAGAATAACGGGGCAAGCAAAATAGGGAAATTCATCCGTGCCATCCAAATCCCTCTTCAGAGGCAAGGTTGCAGCCCGTGCCTTTGGAAAGAGGGAAAGAAGAGCTCTGCTGGTTCTGGCTGGAGCCCGGGTCTGCAAAGCCTAGTCCAGCAGCATCTCTGGCATCTGGCTGCCTGTTCACCGTGTCTGGTGCAAGGCTGATGGGGAAGGTCAGGAGGGGATGTGCCTGGACGTGGCCAGAGGCTTCAGGAGCCAGTGAAGGGAGCAGAGCACGTCTTTGTGCAGGTCCCCGGTGGCTTTCCCCCGCTGTGCGTCCCACCTGGCACAGTAGTAGGTGGCGGAGTCCTGCAGAGTGATTTTGCTCACCGTCAGAGTGCAGACAGATGTGGTGGGGTCTTTCTCCACGCTGAATTTCCCCTCGTCCAACCCGTTGTCCAGGAAGAGCTTGGAGGACATGTAGGCCACGCGCCTGGGAGCTGCGTTGGGCCTTTGTCGGTACCAGTGAATGAAAACGTGGTCAAAATCTGGGTGGGGGAGGTGGCAGTGGATCAGCACGGTTTTGCTCTCCGCCTTGGTGATGGACACGGGGGTTTGCTGCAAGAGCAGTGCAGACCCACCTGCGGGAAGGGAAGGGACAGATCAGAGGCACGAAGCTGGAAGAAGAGAGCATCCCCTTTGGCACCGGCCCCCCGTGCGGGCAGGGGGTGAGCAGAGCACAGACCAGAGCACCCAGCTGCCAGGAGGAGAGTGCTCAGCAGCCACATCGTCGCTGTCTCCCTTACGGCTGCCTCACGGGGACAGGGTCGGGGACAGGGTCGGGGACAGAGTCAGGCGGGGGGAAGAGCTTCTCTGAGGGAGAGAAAACCTCCCAGTGAGGCTGGGCTGTGTGATAAATGATGATGCACGAGGCAGTACCTTCAACAAACACCTTCATAGAAGGGAAAAAAAAAAACACCTCAAAACACAACCAAAACCCCTCCCTTGTAAGAAGAGGGCTCACTACTAAAGAAAACAATAGCTTTTTTTCTTCCCCCATCCACCCAGGTGGTTTTTTTTCCCCCTCAACATATGATTTATACATGCTATTTTTTGAGGTCAGCTCTTCCGATATGGATTTTTCAGGTCCATTCGATACCAGAGGAGGGAAGAGCAGAGATGCCCCCTGCCAGCAGGCAAAAATCCCCGTGCTCTGGGAGCCTTTCTGGGAAATTGCTGCTGTGTGTTTGAAGGCACCTGCTGCTGCTGCTGCTGGAGGCAGAGCCCTGGGCTGCACCCAGCAAGGAGGGGGTCTGGGGTTCAACTTCTACTCGACCTCCCACGGTGGGGTGCTGGTCCCTCCTGCCTTTCCTGCCAGCTTGAGGCATCTCAAGCGGCGTTTCTCTGCTGGTTTTCACAACTCGTCCCCCTGAGGAGATCCTGCAGGTGAGCCCGACCTGGCAAACAGCACCCTGGAGCCAGGTGAGGTTTCCAGCCCTCGGGAGCGCAGGGCAGGTTTCTCTGCCAGCTGCCCAACGGTTTCCTGAGGAACTGCAGTCCCAGGAACCTCAAGAATAGGCAGCTTCTTGTGGTTTCGTGGTTTTATTTATTGTCAGAGTACAGATGGGCTCCATCCTTGCCTTCTCAGCTCAACAATTCTCTCTGTAAGATGCTCCATAAGACTGAGGGTCCCCTGATGGCAAGTACAGAAGGTGCTTTGTCCCCAGGAGCAGGAGGGAGAAGCCTCCTAAGGAGGAGAAATGAGTGACTCGGGTACCATCACCCACTGGCAGGTCCTCTAAACGCCTCCAGCTTTTTGGGGCCACAAGAGATCTCCTCTGCCCCCTTAGGAAAGGTCCTACAAGTGGTGGTACCTTGCAAATGGACACCACCACTCACAGCAGCTCCAAAAATGAAGCCCTGTGTGAGCACCTACAGTTTCTCTTGAAGGAAACGGCCTGGTGACCAGCGACAGAGACCGTGCCACCGTGAGATGCTTCAGCAGGTCCATGCCCCACTCCTACAGATTTAGGGAGGAGACAAGGCCACTGCAGGGGTCACTGGCAGCCCCAGCAAAATAACTGTCTCCCGCTGATGGGAACCGTGTTGCCACAAGCTGGCAGATAAAACTTCTCAAAGACTCAATTTAAAGTTTTATTAAGCAGACTTTCTTTACTGGGGCTCTGGGGACAGCTCCTCTTATGGAGCACACCGAATGCTGCCACCAAACCGAATTTATACACAGCCTGTACACCTACTCAGTGTAATTCCAAGACAACATTAGCATATTCATTACTTTTCTGAGAATTCATTTCCATACTACGAGCAGCCTTGGGGTATGTGTAGTCTCGCCCTCTGGTGATCCTCATCCTGAGGAAGGGCCATTTCTTTCTCCATCTTCATCTGGCTTACTTTTAATGTTGGCAAAACTTTCTAACTGCTAAATTGCTCATTAAAACTAATAATCATCCTGCTACCATCTGTTTGTCAGACAATGTCCATATTTATTGCATCCCTGTCTTAGGCCACCAGGTTCTCAAGGCCACATACATCCTTTCTTATCTTACTAAGTCCTTGAAATGATTTCTTTCACTTGGTTACTAAAATAGCTACATTTCTTCTCTAAAAGAACATTCTCTACAGTTTAACCATTTATGAATTACAGATAGCAATTTCTCCCCTTTGAGACATTTTTTATATAAGTAAGTCCCATTTTCTAGGTGCTCCTACCGGCAAAAGAGACACATATCTTCACAGTACATTTTATGAGTGCATAAAACATACAAATGCTAACATCACAACCAGTATTAATACCAAAATCTTTTTGATAACGGTAAGTTTGGAAACCAGTAAGCCAGCCATTCCCACACTTCTTGAAACCCATATTTAGCGTTGTCTTTTTGTACTTCATGCAAAATCTGTGTATGCATCCAAATTTCATCCAAATCTTTTGATACCCTTACAGATTGGTCTACATAAACAGAGAAGCTGGGGTTAATAACAGGGCATACCTCCCCTTGGGAGGTCAGAAGCATATCCAATGCCACCCTATTCTGTAATGTCATCTTACCTATTTGGGAAACCTCCTCTTGGAAGGCCTCAATCGTGTCAATTGTTCGATTTCCAATTCCCTCCAACTCTGCTGAAATAGTTACTATAGCTTTTTCCAGTTCACTAACTTCTAGCCATGGTATAAACCGTCTCTCAAAGGAACGAAACGCAGTTGGTCTCTGCAGTAGGATAGTAGAATTGTTTCTTTTGAATATCTTCACATAAGACCTAATTCGTGACACATTCGCAACCCTTTTTACTACAGTGATGCTAGGAGCTAGTGCCCATAAAGTGCAAGTTCCTGTCCAGTTTGGGGGTAAAATTTTCTGACCCCAGTTCCACACATCTATGTCCCCCTGTATCCTCATTTCCCATGGTAATCCAGGTGTCTGCTATGGCCTTCCGTACACTAGCTCACAGGGGCTAAGACGTTGCCCCCCTCCACGCTGAACCCTAATTCTTAATAAAGCCAGACAGAAAGCTTGAGTCTCCCCAGCCCCTCAGGGTGCTGCATTGCACCCCTTGACACTTCCTTGACACGTCCTTAAGGACCTGTTCCTTAAGAAATAATATACTGGGTTTGTCGCCCTCTTTCTGGTGGCCTTTCCCCTCACTTCTGACATTGGCATCCCATGGGGCGACCCAAGTTGCCCCAACCCTGGGACGCAACAACAACGTGTCCCCATTTTCAAAAGAGCTCTGGCTTTCTTCATTCTGTGAGTAACACCCACTCGTATTTCAGAATTTAAAGATGACAAAGTCACCGAAGCGAAGATGAAAAATTTATTAATACGAAACGGCGCTGAATCGGGTGCACCAAAAATAGACACACGTGCGTTCTTTCAACTTTTGTATATTTATACCTTATCCTGGCCCCCTAAATTTCTGTATCCCTTCTCACTGGCTGAGAAGTTGGAGCTCACACTCTTCTCGACCGCTGGACCTACTGCCTACACCTTTCTACCATACAAGGTACAAACAGACCTATTCTAGGAAGTCATTATCCTTTGATAACGCCTTTTATTACGCTACGTGTTATTTCGCGGTCCCTGCTCCCACCTACTGTCCAATGTTAATAATTACAAGCAATCTGGTGGTGGTTTACTTCATCAAGTGGTCGTATCCTCCTCTTCATCAACTGTTTCCCCCCTCCCCGCTCCCCCCATGGCCTACTTGGCAGCCTTTACTGTCCAATCAGCAGATTTCTGTCCAAGACTCGTCTTTTGTTCTTCTTCATACTTTATCTTCTGGGCTCCTGTGCCGAAGGACATATCCCAGTCTTTTTCTCTTTACCTAGATAACCCTCTGGGAACAGGGACATTTTAATGGACCAAGAACGTTTCTGAGGATTAATTGGATACTATTTGTAAGACTTTGCTCTCACTAAGACTTCTTTGGTAGTACCATTACACTAACAACGATACATCATTTAGCTGATGCCAAACTTAGCGCATTTCTCACAATCCACCCCCTTTTTACTTATTACATTTTTGCTGAAGCTTATAATCTCGTTCCCATTTATTTAGTAACAACTGTAACATCTCATTTTGTTTTTCTTTCTGGTAACCTCTCTTCTTTAGGACCACAATTTTCTGTGGCATAATACCTTGACTCGGGGCTCTCGCGGTTCGTATACTGGCCACTTGCATTCCTTCTAGTACACTGGAGATTAATCTCAGAGCACACGGAATAAAACAAGGGATGAACAGCAGCCCAGCTGTGGCGCAGAACAAAATTAAGCCTACCTTTTTCCACCAAGATGCTCCAAAAAGGTCACTCCAGGAGCTGGCATTTATCATAGACTTCCATTTTTGCACCGGGACATGGGCTAGTTTTCTGATATTCAATGCTATCTCTCTCACAGCTTGTCCATTATCATCAGTCTGAAGACAACATTCTGAAGTATTATATTTGCCACATATTCCACCTTCTTCTGCCAATAAGTAGTTCACTGCTAATCTATTCTGTTTGATTAGTAATTACTTAGAGAACGGCTTCTAGCCTAATGATTCTATTGAGCCTATAAAAAGGTGTTCGATAGCCCCAGCTACCATCTTGTGCCCATGTTGCTGGGCCATAAGGTTCTATGATGCGTTGAGGGGACCATTCATCCTGTCCCCATTTTTGACTTCCTCCTATCTCAATAGTTGACCGTTTCTCTCTGAGGTTACCATATAACTGGACACCCAGCTCAGCAGCCTCTCTATCAGGCAAACAAAATAAAGGCACTATGTACATTCCGCAACATGCAAGACACAACACACATCAACACGGAACGTGCCCCAACATGGAGTATGCAACGTGTCAACTCAAGGTTGATGGTTGGATGAGATGATCTGAAAGGTCCATGTCAACCTGGACAATTTCTGTGATTCTTCAGGTGGTCTTTGGTACCTTCATGCTAGTTCATACTGGTCAGTCTCATTGTTCAGAGCCTGTGCCTCTTGGTACCCTGGGCAGCCCTGATTTAGAGTTGAGCCTGCTCCTCAGACCCAGCCCACTTCACTCTTGCTTTGAAGCAGTTGCTTTGGATTCTGTCAAGGGTGGTTCTGAGTTTGGGCCTTTTCATGAGCTAATGTGACCTGAAAGTCTATTGGAATGTCAGATGTCAATGAAAATGACCCCACGAGTCATCCCTGGATTTTGGGTTTATTTTGCTTGTTTTAATATTCCCTCACATTTACTGAGGAAAACTTGTTTTGAACAGGTCATTCCTTCAGACTAACTGAGAATATTGGCCTTTTTAAAAAATCTGTGCTTTTTTCAAAGCCTTGAAATGCTTCTGAGGCAAGGATGTGTTACACCTGGAGACAGAATGATTGCACCTGGGAAAGGATTTAAATGCCCTTCAGGAAAGGAGCAAGAACTCTGAGGAGGTTACTGGGGATGTGTTCACTCCAGGTGGATTTCATGACACTTGTTTTTTTCAGATCTAGAAAGCAGAGAGGGAGAGAGTGTGTCAGCAGAATGGTTTTGGTTCCTTTATGGTAGAGATGAGTAGGAAAAATGTGTCCAGGTGAGCTTTGGAGGCAGTTGGGAGGTGTTTTCTGGTGGCTGGTTATTTTTTTCCTACTTCAGAGTCAGCGTTGGCTCTCTTAATCTGGGTTTCTGCTGGGACTATCAGAAAACAGCGCATGAGAATTCTGCTCCTGCTCCTGCAAGCGGATACAGGCTTGTAAGAAATGTTCTCCATTCATGAGACTTTGTCTATGGGGTGCACCCAAGCCATCTTTACAGATTTTCTTTCTGAGGTGGCCTCTAGAGTATAATTTAACTCTTTGACTGTCAGGATTATGATGCCATTTTCCATGTGAAGCTCTGATCTTGTAAGGACTTGTGTTTTTCCTGTGCCCCCTAGTGTGTTCCTACAGCCCAACAGAGAGCGTAACAGATACAGTCCCTGAACATCTTGGCTGTGTTGTCCTATTTTGCTCGTTGAAAAGAAACTAATATTTTCAAAGTATTATTTTTAACCTTTAGAGGAAAGCTGTTTGTGGTGGGAATACTTGGGCAGTCTCTAGTGTTGTCAGAGACACGGGTACCAAGTGTTCTAGGTCGTCAATAGGTTTCAACAGCAATGGTGACAAGTCCTGCTTGGCGTGCAGAGTTACTTGATGGAAATACGGTTTCTCTAGCATTTTGAACTAAAAGTGTTGCTTTGTCCTAAAGTTGCCTCCCTAGCACACTTCCATTTTGATTTCGCTGAACCCTTTGACTAAGCTTTTTTTTGTTTTTCTTTTAATTCCCTTCTGTTCACTCTTCTCAGTTGAAATCTGCTGGGTGTATTCCTTGGAAGAAAAAAAACCTAATCCTAGTTGTGCTGAGATTTTAGTGGTGGGAGGTGAGTGAAAGTGAAGGTAAAAGCAGTTGAAATCTTACTTGTGCTGAAGTCAGGAGGAGTGAGGAGAAGGTATATGACAAAGACACTAACAGGGATTCTTATCTCAGACTTCTTTATTTCCATGGTACACATTTTGAGGTTTCCGTTGTTTGGATCATGATGCTTTTGCTTCCCAGGAAGGAGTCTCCTTAGCACTCCCAGTGTTTCATCTGACTCTGGAGGGGAGCTGATAACTTCCCCTTCTTTCCTAAACACCTGCAGCTCGAGTAGAATTCCCAATCTTCCTGTTCAGAGCAGTTTAACTCCTCTGTTTGCCCAGTTTAACTTCTCCTGGTGCAGCCTTCCTTCTCTGTAATTGGGCTCTGGGGAAGCTCTGTGAGGGAAAACAGCCCTTCATGCCCCCTCCCAAAGATGAGGAAGCTCAGGTGTGCCCATTTCTTGCTTTCTAGGACTTTGGCCTCCCCGCAGCCTCTTTAGACTAGTCCCACTAGGAAAGAGGTTGCACTGGAGAAGAGAGAGGAGGGAGGCAGGGCAGGAGGGGAGCCTTGGAGCTGCCAGAGCAGCAGGGAAGGAGCTGGGAGGGCAAAAGGCCCCAAGGAGCCCTGACAAGGGACTGTGCTCAATGCTGGGGAGGACAAGAAGCAAGCCCAGGGGCCACCCAGCCTTGGTGCCCTGGCTGGGAGTCCAAAAAGCTTTGTCCTCCCGGATGCGGGGCACCTTGGTGGAGCAGGAGCAGCAGGCAGCTGGTGGCCCAAATGGACAGAAGGGGCCATGCTGGATGCTGCAGAGGAAGGCAAAAAACCCCCGGGGACCAGTGCCAATGTGCTATGGGGGAAAATTCCTTCCTGACCCCAGAGCTGGTGATGGGCTGTTCCCTGAGCATGTGAGCAAGACCTGCCTCCTCGTCCCCCAGGCTGCTCCTCCAACCCAGGAGATGCCCCATCCCTCTTCTTCCTCCACCTGGAGCCATCTCAGAGGTCTCTGAGAACGGCCACACACCCCTGGCTTGAATGGACCATTGGGTAAGAAGTCTTCCTGTGCCTGGCAGGGCAGCAGCGGGTGTTTTGAAGCACTGGGAGCCCTGTCAACTTCTCTACCTGCCACTTGTGAAGGCTCCTACCCCATGGTCTGCAGGGGATGAA
>JAOQGH010000037.1:26763-42888 GCA_025769975.1 Gallinago jamesoni
CTCAGCAAATGGGGAGAGGTGGGGGCGGCAGCCCTGAGCCCCAGGGGAGCGGGAACGGGCTGGAAGGCTGATGGAAAAGCCCAACGACTGGAAGCTGGGGGGCACGAGAGCTGCCCGGTGACCTGCCCATCATCTGGGCTTCGAACCTCTAGGGTCTGCCTCTTTGGGTGGATCTTCTGAAGTGCTGTGGTGAGAGCAAGGAGCCTTCTGAGGCAGAAAGGCTGAAAATCAAGATAATTTTAGCTTCCCCGTGGAGAGGAGGTTCGTACGATTAAGCCCTGTTCTGGCTCTGCTCGCCCCTCCTGCCCCCCTCCCTTACAGACCTGTCCGGTTTCAACCAAGCTCCCGCTGTTCCCAAATTCCTGCAAATCCTGGGAAAACAGATGCCTAGATGGAGCAGAGTGACCCAGCTGGTGCCACACGGTGGGAAAGGGACGTTTTCTGTGCCCTCGGAGCCGCTGAGGAGTCGCTCCGGGAGCTCCCTCCAGGGTTCGGTGCGAGGTCTCGCTCCTTCCCCGTTACCCGGGGGGGGATGGACCCCTCGGTGACGGGGGCTGCTGCCTCCCTGCGCCGGGGCTCGCGGTGATCTGCAGGGCTGGGAGCCACCGGGCGCAGGGTGGTCACCTCGTGGGGGGACTCGCTGCGGTGGCCGGCGGGGCTGCCAGCCCCTGACACGCAGCGCGTCCCCGTCCCTGCCTCCTGCTGCTGGTTTGGGGCTGCTCTTGGTGTTTTGCCCAGCGGGGACCCCCAGCCCGATGGCAAGGGGTCTGAGCCCCCCGGCGAGTCTCCGGAGGTGGACGGAGGGACAGGGTGGCTGTCGGTGATGGGTGCCACAGGGTGCAGAGCACGTGGGGACGGCTGGGGGGGGGTCTGCGGTGTCTGGTCCTGTCCCTCTCATCAGTGGCACCTCGGAGCCTTGTCTGAGGAGGACCCGCAGGACCCCCCGGGATGGGGGCAGCCCTGCCACGGGGGTCCTATGGCTGGTCGAAAGCCGAGGGGCCGATGCCGGAGGGAAGGGGGGAGCGCACGGGGAGGGGGGGGAGCGCTGCCCACGGGGGGTTACCACGGCACTCGTCCCAGCCGAGCTGGGTTTGGTGTCGGGGGTGAGTCCAGGGCACGGGAGAGCTCTGAGGAGCCGTTGGGAAGAGGGTAATAAAGCGGATTTTGGGGTGTTTGCAGAGAGCTCTTCTCAAGCGTGAAGTGCACAAACCCGGGGGGGGGGCGTTTGGTTGGAATGCGGGGTCTGGGAGCGGGGATGGGTCCCCCCGGTCCGAGAGGGAGAGGAGGCGGCAGCGGGGGGAGGAAGGAGGGATGTGAAGGTACGAGGAGCTGGGGGGAGAGACAAGCAGCTTGTGGTTATAGTGACAGAGGAGGGGGACCCCCAGGGGGGCTCAAAGGGGGGGCGGCCTGCCTAAGAAAGGGGCGTTAGGGAAATTTTAGCAGCAACGTTCTGGCTGAATCAGGATGAGGCACGATTTGAGGCGATACGGACCGTTTGGGGAGAGGGTGCAGAGCGGGAACCTGGGGTCCACGTGTGCCGGGTGATAAAGGAGGTATTTTGGGGACTGTAATTTGTGTGGCTTTGGGGGGGCTCGGGGAGGAGAGTTGGGTCCCTGAGCCCTGGTCCCCGTGTCTGAGTGGTGTCCTGGACCCCCAGACGGGATCTGAGCGACGTCCCCAGCCACGGAGCAGCGAGGGCCTGGGGGCAGAGGGGACAGAGCCGGGATTAGCGACAGCTCCTGGATCGTTTGAGCTGGGGGCTGTGGGTACAGACTGGAAATCCCGGGGTGGGGGGGAATAAGCTGAGGCTTCGTTTTGGACAGGAGACGGTCCAGGAATAGAAAGGCAGAGTTATGAATCATCCCCACGGAGCCCAGAGCTGGTGTTAAATGAAAACATCAGGCCAGCGAGAGGAAGCAGGAAGGGAGAAAGGAAGGTGCTGTGGGCAGAGACACCCCAAAACCAGCAAGGCTGAGGGTGGGGATGAGGAGGGTCCTTGCGGGGCTGGTGGCAGAAGCAGGAGAGAACGGGCAGGAGACGCAGAAGGGTGAAAGCTGGGAGCGCTGAGGACCCGGCGTCGTGGCCAGTTGTGTTCCCAAGGGAGCCCCCGGGATCTGCACGGGGGGGACAGGAACAGCCTTGTGTGGTCCCTGGTGAGACGGGAACAGGCAAGGGGAGACCCGTCGCCCGCCTTTGGGGGTCAGGATGTCTGTCCTTCCTGAGAAGCGTGTGTCTGGCCAGCTTGTAGAACCCTCTTGGTCCCAGTGCATTCCAGCGTTTGCCTTTCCCTTTCCTTGGGAAGTTGTACCCCAACCTCCTCTGCTCCCCATCTCAGGCACGTGACCAGGACGAGGGGAACGGGTCGCCCCTTCCCAAACCGGAGAACCGCAGCGGAATCCTCTTCTCCAGGCTTAGTAACTTCCGATCTCCGAGATGTTTTCTGGTCCTCTGTCCATCTTCATGCTCTTCTGGACTCTGCCCTGAGAAGTGGTGCCCGAGGCTGGACGCGGGACTCGGCGGGTGCTGGGGACTCTGCAGGGTTGTCCCTTCGTGTGACTCAACCCCGTGGTGGCCTTCCCTCAGCATCGGGGAACTGCTGACTCCTTGGTCCGGGCTCCCTCCCGGAGAGCTGCCGGCTGAGCCCAGCTCCGTCCTGTCCCGCGGCCAAGGGCGACGCTGCCCTCGTGGGGACCCTCCCCCGGGGGTTTGATCCCTTTTAGAGGGGTCTCTGCTGTGACACAGCCCCTTGGCGTGCTGATCCTCACCATCACGCTCGGTTTCACACCACCTGCCATTTTAAGAAGCGTGTTTTGTGAGGTCACCTGGTTGGTGAAGAGGAATATTGGCGAGAGCTGGACCTCGGGGAGGAACCTTCCCCCGTCCACGTTGACGCCCGTGGTTAGCTTTGATAAGTGTTCTCAGAACGACGCTGTTCTGAGCCTGTGGTAGTGTGTGTGGATGTTTGGAGTCACCTGCGGGTTCTCAGCCTCTCCGTCCGTTCATCTGGAGGGTGGACACTTCTCCTGCCTTCCATCAGCCCGGAGCTCTCCGGGCCCTGGCCCTTCCGAGGCTGCTCCGGACGACGGATCACCATTCCAGGGTCAAGTTAATCCAAATCCAACACGGCATATTTTAACTGTTTGATTCTTCAGCTGCTGCTTTTTGTGCCAGACACCTCTTTGCTGTTCGGCACAGCACGGTTTGGGTGGGAAGGGACCTTGAAGCCCTCCCCGGTGCCACCCCCTGCCCGTTGGCACCAGTGCATTGAGGGCCTCCCACACTTCTTTAATCTCTTAGTTTTTACCTTGTTTTTGTTAATTCTCCTCTTGGATTTGCCTCCAGTAAGACCCTGCCTGTGGAGTTCAGTCCCTTCTCTGAGGTTTTCTGTCCTTCCTCCACCATAGACCTTGCTGGGGGGTCTCTTCCCTGCCCTCTCCAGACACCTTTCCGGGGCGGTTTGGTGGAGGGTGGTCCCATGGGCTGTGGGAGGTGGGAATTAGTTTGGAGAGGGTGTAAGGTAAGATCGGAGGCCAAATGGAAGGAAGGAAATGGTTGGGAGAACCCCCCCAGCCCCTTCTGGTGGGGACCCATCCCGGCAGCGGGTGGCAGAGAGGGGAGGGCACAGCGTGGCTGTGGGGGGACCTTGGGTGACGCTGGGGTGGGGGGCACGAGGAAACGGGGGTGACAGTAAATATGTTGCTCTTGTGGGGAGAAAACGCCGAAAAGAATGTTCAGCGCAGTGCTCTGGGTTCGGTGGGGCCGGTTGTGTTTACGTTTGGAATAATGTCACCTGAACGTTATTACCTGGAAAAGTTTCCTCTCACTTTATAATCAGTTTTCTCTTGATGTTCTTTTTTTGGAAAGTTAATCACGTAATGCTCGTTAAACCTCTCTTTGTGAGTTCATTTATTGTGGCCTTCAAAGAATCTCTATGGCTCTGCCATTACCCAGTGCTCTGAAAATGAGAAAAAACATCAGACTATGGGCAACACGCTGTGATTGGGGCTGGCTACTGGGGGGCCTGTGGGGCTGGGGGTCCTGGGGCAAAACCCCTTCCTGGGGGGCCAGGGGTCTTGGGGCAAAACCCCTTCCTGTGGGGCTGGGGGTCCTGGGGCAAAACCCCTTTTTGTGGGGCTGGGGGTCCTGGGGCAAAACCCCTTCCTGTGGAGCCAGGGGTCTTGGGGCAAAACCCCTTCCTGTGGGGCTGGGGGTCCTGGGGCAAACCCCCTTTTTGTGCTCTCCCCTGCATATTGAGGCAAGTTCCCCCTGTTTCGGTCATTCCCGAGCGTCTCCGTTAATTCAATATTTATTACAAATCAGCACAAGCTGGATAGCGATCCTTTCTGTGGCCTCGCTCTTCCCGAGACCGTAGCGCCTGGTTGGTTGTTCCTCTTGCTTTCAAAGGATATTGTTTAACTGATGGAGCTGGGGGGGGTCTGTCCTGCGGCGGGGGGAGGTCCCCTGGTTTGCAGAGCTCTTCCTGCCGTACTCGCATTGTTGAGAGACCTTTTCTCCTGAGGTCCTCAGCTTCCTCTCCCAACTTCTGATACTTCCTGTGTTCGAGATCTCATTGACACCTGTTTCCTCCTCTTTTTTTCCCATTTCTCACCCTATTTTGGTGCATTTTGGATGTTGCTAGCCTTAAGCTGCTTCAGGTCTTTTAGTCAAATTGTTTTCCTTATTTTTTTATGGACTATGGGCTTTTTGGCTATCGGATAAATTGTCATGAAAACACGCCGTGTCCACCTGGGTGTCCCCAGCCTGGAGAAGGGGTTTCCATCTGGGTGTCCCCATCCCAGAGAAGGGATCTGTCACTACACGGGTCCTCAGCCTGGAGAGGGGGTCTCTGCCCACAGGTCTCCAGCCTGGAGGAGGGATCTCCATCCATGGATCCCATCCTCCCATCTCCATCCATGGACCCCATCCCAGAGGAGGGGTCTTCATCCATGGGTCCATCCCAGAGAAGGGGTCTGTCACCACAGGGGTCCCCATCCCAGAGGAGGGGTCTCCATCCACGGATCCCATCCTCCCATCTCCATCCATGGATCCTGTCCCAGAGGAGGGGTCTCCATCCATGGATTCCATCCTCTCCTCTCCATCCATGGATCCCATCCCAGAGAAGGGGTCTTCATCCATGGATTCCATCCTCCCATCTCCATCCATGGATCCCATCCTAGAGAAGGGGTCTCCATCCACGGCTCCCAACCCGGAGGAGTGGTCCAGTCAATGGCGGGGGGGTAGTCTGGAGGAGACCCCCGTTGGGGCTGTGGTTTTGGCAGCCTGTATGAAGGTCCCCTCCTCTCCTTGAGCTAATTCTGCCGGTCCCAAAGCCCAGCGGCGGGTGCCGGATTTAGGCGGCACACTAAAATAAATGCAGTTAATGGGATTTTGGGTTATTTTGTTGCTGAAGGAGGGGGTGCGGGGGTTTCCTTCAGGTCCCCTCAGGCCACGGCACCGTCCCCCAGCCCGGGGCGACCGGCCATGGTCCTGGCTGATGGCAACCACCCCTGGTCAGTGGTCCAGGTGGCCAGGAGAGACCCCCTGCCCCCTGTCACCCCCCGGGGAACCGCTGGAATCCCAACAGCAGAGCGCGGCGGGGAAGGAAACCTGCACCTGGAGCTGCTGTGGCTCTGTCCGTCCGTCTGTCCAAGGGTGAGTCAGCCCCTCTCTGCTGAGTGACTCAGCCACCCAGACTCCCACGGGCCACCACGCTGCCTGAGTCACCGCCGAGGGGGTGTCAGCCCTGGGGGGGACACACACACACACGGGGGATGGGAGAGGAAAGGACGGAGGGAGGATGCCCCACTCTTGGCTGCCCAACCCTTAGGGGGGGGGGTGGGGGAGCTCCGGGGGTAGGGTTGATCCTGGCAGTGTGTCCCCCCGACCCCGTCGGCACCCCGGTCCTGCACGTGGTGACCCTATGGGGAAGCAGATGATGTGGTGAGTGTGGGTGGCTGCGGGGCACGGGGGGGTCCAGGCACACGCGGAGCGGAGGTGGGGGGCTCTTCCCTGCCCACACTTGGCCTTGTTGGGGGGCCCA
This sequence comes from Gallinago jamesoni, assembly GCA_025769975.1. Lineage (NCBI taxonomy): Eukaryota > Metazoa > Chordata > Aves > Charadriiformes > Scolopacidae > Gallinago > Gallinago jamesoni. The sequence goes on from JAOQGH010000037.1 coordinate 32,804, forward strand.
GCGCTGGCCAGTGTGTTCCTCTGCCCTGGGGAGCCCCCTCCAGCGGCTGAGGGGGGGTCTGGCCTGAAGCACCCCCAGTTCTCCTGGTCGATCTGCTGCAGAGGGGGTTTTCAGCCACGCTTTTGGGTTTTGAGTGGGGCTTTGCCAGCCCGAGGCCGGTGATGGCTCCGCCTGAGCTCTCCCTGGAGCCGGGGGGCTGCCGGGGGGGCTGCCATCTGCCAGACCCTGCTCTACAAGGTGATGTCCCTCCATCCTCTCTGTCCCAGCGTGGAGCCAGGATTGCTGTGGGTGAGAAGGAGACTGTGCTCTCCTGGAGACTGGACTCGCTGCCCCGACCCGGCAGGATCCTGGTCATAACCCCGGTGGGAATGGGGCTCCTGGCCAGGATTCCGATGCCCCCCAGGCCCAGGCGAGCAGCAGATGGCACGTGCCATGGCACATTGGCTGTGTTACCCGCCGGGGGTCTGCGTGGGGGCACCCCGTCCCAGCGGGACCGAGCAATTCCAGCCCTTGGACTCGGGCGTCACGGCCAAGAGCAGAGACTCCTTGTGCGAGGTTCCCTGGGCCCGTTGGCTGGTGGTCGTGCTGGCCACCACGGTGCCAGGTCATCAGAGCACCGAGAGGTGGTTTTGGGGTGGTGACCCCCCTGAGGACGATGGCCGAGGGGCAGCTCTTCTCTCTCTGGCAGGACATGCCTCTGTTCCCTGAGCGCTGCCCGGTCCAGCCCTGGTGATGCCACCACGACGCCGTGGTGCTTTGCGAACCCGAGGTACCGGTCTCGGGAGGCTTGTGGTGCTCAGCCTTGTTGTCACGAGGGGCTTGTGGCTGCCAGGAGGGGTGAGGACAGCGGGGTGGGACGGGATGGTCATTAGCCCCTTGGCTCCCGGCGCTCTTCTTCGGGTTGACCACAACAAGGGCCATGCTCCGCTGGGTCAGGAGGAAGAGGAGGCGTCGGTGGCCTCTTCTTCTGCCGGCTGGAGCTGGTGTGCCTGCCCCGAGCCGTCCAGGAGCCGCCAGGGGACTTGGGAGCGTCGGGAGGGGAGCCGTGGTCAGCCGTGGATTCACCCACCACCGCTCAGGACCTTCCATCTCCTGGGGTGGGGAGAGCTCTCTGGAGGCCTCCCGGGCTGGTGGTGGGAGAAGGAAGAGCCAGCGCCCACGGGGGGGTCCTGCCCCTGGTGTCCCGGAGGCGGTGGCCGGGCTGGAGAACGGCTCGGTCACGTTGTCCCCGTGCAGCCACCACGGGGCCGCGGTGTGGGGAAGCGCTGCCTCCTCTCCCGGTGCCGGAGCCGGGAGCGCTGACAGGTTTAACGGCTAAATACCCGACGTCGGTAATTGTCTTTAAACTGAAGTCTCTAATTCCTCCGTTTCCATGGAAATAGAGCGATCTGGTGATGAAGAGGCGAGGCTGGGGTGGGGGGATGCAGGCCCTGCTTCCTGCCCACCCTCGCTGCTGGAGGCACGGCGTGGTCTGTGCCGGGGCCGGGAGGGGACACCCAGACCAGCTCTCGGGCAGAAATGGGGGTACCCGCTCCCAGAAGGTGCCCAGAGACCCTGCCCGGTGCCGGGGGATGCTGACGGACGCGTCTCCGCGTGCCTCGGGGGATGGCGTTGCTCCTGCCGCGTCGGCTGAGGGACCTGGGGGACCCGGAGACTCTGTGTGGGGGTGACACCCCCCGGTCCCTTCCCCCCGGCTCCTGTCATCGACCCTGGGCTGAAGTGGGAGCGCAGAGCAGGTTGGGTGGTTTGAGCAGAAGAAGTGCCTGTTTTTCTGCGTTGAGTGTAGGAGAGCCGAGGGTGAGGAGATCAGCTGGAGATCCCTCAGACACAGATGGCTCCCAGTTCAGCTTGAGAAGAGGGGGAGGAAAAGATGTGACGGGACCCACTTTTTCCCGACAGCCTCGTGAGCGGGGTGTTGGTGGAGATGGGGCTGGGGCTGGGGGGGTTCGGCAGCATCTCCCTGCAGGGCTGCCCCACGGACACCAGCATCCCCAGAGAGGGTCCCTTCTCAGATGGGCTGGAGGTGCCACCTCTCCCGATCCCCCTGCCCCTCCAGGTCCTCTGTCCTTGGAGTTTAACCCTATCTGTGCTTTGGGCTGCAATCTCACAGCCACCATGCTCTCCTGTGGGTGGAGATGGATTCAGCCCCATGGAACACGAGTCACAGAAGGTCTCCTGGTCCAATGGCTTTCTCGGAGAGCTTTGCTGGGCTGGCAGCTGGAGCCCTAGCATCTTAGGGACTTTGGGAGACTACATCGTGGTGGAAGGTCAGAAGGAAGGTCCTCGGAGGGATTCAAGGCCAGGTTGGAGGGGGCTTGGAGCAACCTGGTGTGGTGGGAGGTGTCCCTGCCCAGGGCAGGGGGTGCCACTGGTTGACATGGTGCTTAGGGACTTGGGTTAGTGATGGTTTTTATCAGGGTTAGGTTGATGATCTTGCCAGATTCCAGCTCGTCCTGGGCATCACATAAAGACGGTTTATGGCCCGGTAGATGTTGGGCCACCGTGAGGTTGTGTGAGGTTCTGGTGGTTGTGTCCGTTCGGGAGAGCCCCTCTGCGGGACCGTGCTCGGGGCTGCAGCGAGAGGGGGGTGTCCCACAGACGGGGAAGGGCTGATGCTTTCCTGACTTTGGCAGGGCCACCACCAGGCACCACATGTCATTTCGATGTCTATAATTTTTCTTTTTTATTATTTAAAAAATGTGAATACTTTCCAAAAGAGCCATAAAATCACTTAAAGGCTGGGGAAATGGCTAACGGTGTAGGATGGGGCTAAAAAGCAATCAGGTTAATTTGGGATGTGGAGGGAGGGTGTGAGCCGCTGGGCAGAGCCCGAAGGTTGAGCGTTAGAGCACCCGTTTCTGTCGGGGGGCATCTCCCCTGGGAAGAACTTTGCCGGGGACGCGGTGAATCCTTGCCAGGCTCAGATCAAAGCTGGCGTTTCTTCGCCAAAAGAAGCCGGGGCTGGCTCGGGTGCGAGCGGTGCCTCCGATGCCGGATTTACTGAGTGGGTTTTTCTCCCGTGCGCGGTGCAGCCGGTGCACTAAATGATCCCTGAATGGTGACGCGTGTCCCTGGTGCCAGCCCCAAAGCACGGGGTTCAGGAGCAGTCCTCTGCCCGGGCTGGGAAGCCTGAGGCCGCACGACCGACTGCGCTCAAACAGACCTCAGCCATGGGGATAAAATTAGAGACCAAGCACCGAAAAAGCGAGAAGTGCTAAAATCACCAGTGCCGTAGTACTTCTTTCTGCTGTCAAGCTGGTTTCTTTGGGCTGTCAGAGAGGAAGCCACCCAGGAGCCGGGGATGGAAGCTGTGGTGGTGCTGCTGCCCGTGTCTCGCTGCCGCCCAGCCCCAGGCTCTTGGGCGTCCCTGGCATCTCCATCTCGGGCTGTTGAGGCGAGGACGCCAAAGGCTGAGCTGGATCCTTCTGGGTTGTCTGGATGAAGAGCAGGGTCCCTCTTGCACCCCTCGGCGCAGAGCGAGCAGCGTGGACGAGGGAGGGCAGAGCAGCCACCGGCCCCAGCTCTGGACCCTGGAGGTCGATCTGCTCTTCAGACAACTCCGTAAAAGCTGGAAAAACGTACAGCTTTGGCAAAGGTACCTTATTCTTCCCTAACCTCATTTTGGAAAATGCCTGGATTTGCTTTTGCTGAAACTTCTAAAAATACCGGCCTGAGGCAGAGAGCGAGCGTGGAAAATGTCAGCTCAGAAAGTCAGTTTGGCAAAGTTTGGGGGACCCGGTTCTCCCCGACAGCCCAAAGCGAGGATGGTGCTGGCAGCTCTGCCTGCACCCACGGGGAGAGGGAGAGGAGGGGAGGAAGAGGAGAGGAAAGGGGAGAGGGAGGGGAGAGGAGGAAGCGGAGGAGGAAGAGAGGGAGAGAAGAAGAGGGGAGGGGAGAGGAGGAGAGGAGAGAAGAGGGAGAGGAGAAACAGGAGAGGGGAGCCTGCTCCTGGTGCCCCGGGGGCTCCCAGCCCGTCTCCCTGTCCCCAGCAGCTGGGACACCAGCCGGGCTGCGGGACGTCCCCTCTCCCAGCACGGAGCCGTCTGTGGGTCACCCATGTCCCCAGCATCTCCGTGTTCCCACAGCTCTTCTCCTGGGGTTGGCCTCCCCACCTCCTGAGCGCTCGTTAGCCGAGTGTCACCACGGCCTTGACGAGGCACCACAGCTCAGCGAGGTCCACAGGAAGAGAGGTCTCTCTGTTCTGAACCTGCCTCCTGGTTAATTGGGTTTGGTGTCCCCTGGTTTGTGTTTGGGGAGAAACAGTGAACAAATTGTTCCCTGGTGACCTTCTTTCTTCTCCTGACTTCGTTCCCCCTCTGCCCCCTTCCCATCCCGTCTCCTGGTTCAGAGGCTGTTCCCTCCTTTGGGTCATCTCCTGTCCTTCCGGAGCCTTCTCTGGATCCCGTCTTGGGGACCTGGGTCAGGAGCGAGGGGCGCGAGCGCTGCCCACCCTCCCTCCCTCCCTTCCCGCTCCGTGCTCCTCCTCACCCCGGCCATTGCTGGTCGTGGGGCTGGCTGCCCCCCCGTCGGCTCCCGTCCTCGTGGGGTTACTCACGTCCACCTCGGGGTTTCACCCAGTCGTAACAAGGAGCTGGAGCTCGTTTCTGGGAATGGGAATGGGAAGGAAGAGCCGTGTTTTTCCGCACACACCGCTCTGCGCTCGCCGTCCCCTGCTCCGAGGGCCCTTTCACCACCCTGTGCCTTGGTTCCTGCTCTTTCTCTTCTGACTAACGCTTTGGGGCTGAGCTTTTTTTTTTTTAATTTTTTATTTTTAATGCTCTTTTTGTGTTTTCTTGTGAACATGGGGCTGTTCCAGCACTTTCCTGCTCCCGGAGCTCTGGGGCTGCCACAGCCCTGGGGGGTTCCCGGCAGCAATTCCTGCTGCGTCTCCACCAAAGTGACCTCTCGGGAGCCACCCCGGCCCCCTCCTCGGAACCGGGTGGTCCGTGGGTGGGAGAGGAGGACATCCCCTTCCCACCCCAGCTCCCCAGAACGCCGGGGCTCTGGCTCCCAGACAGGCTGAGGGACGTCCTGAGGCTCTGGTGGTGGTCCTTGTGTGACAGTCGCTCATCACTGTTTGTTTTAGAAGGGTTGATGTCACAAAGCTGGAAAAAAATAATTATGAGCTGAAGCATTCAGGAGAGAGAACATATAAATGGAAAATGCAGGCAGTAATTATGCATTTCTGAAGCGTTTTGTTCGTGCCCCAAACGCCCAAGCCCCGCGATCGATGGGGGAGGCTGCACCGTTCCGGAACCCAGCCCAGCAGACAAAGGAGATGCCACCTCAGGACAATAAGACTGTCTCATAATTAGTTGTTAACGGAGAAAAAGTTGATATTACGGAGCATAAACCAAGACTGAACGCGAGCACACTGAAGGAGCAAGACGCAAGCAGCAGCCCATAAATCCAGCTGGGCGAGAGGCGATGGGGAACTGGGAGGGAATTCAGGAACCAGGGACGTGCTTAACCTGGGAGCTGGCCCGTGGCTGGATAAAGCACCGGGGTTGTCCCCAGCCGTGGGGCAGGAGCGTTTCCATCCCATGCCTGGGGAGGTGAAATACTTCCCCTCAAACAGTTGTTCAGTGTGAGCAGCAGCTACCAAAATTGGGGATTGTAATATTCCCAGCTTTGGGGAGCGCTGGGGGAGCAGAGCCCTGAGAGCTCTGGCCACTGGCCTCTTGGTGGCTCCTGGAGGAGAGGATGGGCTGGGACCCACGAGGGAGCTGGAAGAGTCTCTGGTCAACGCCAAACGTGGGAAGTGGATGAAGAGTTGGGACCCTGATCTACAGCTGTACATAGGGACCGTGTTGGTTTGGGTGGGATTTGCAGGGATCTGTTGTTCACCTTGTAGCATTTCTATCATCAGTTACTGGGAAAAATATCAAGAATTGCGATTGAACTGGCAAAGATTGTGTAAAGTGGCAAAATCGGGAGGAATCCAGGGGCTGAGGTGGGCAAGTGGTGATGGAGGAGGGGAGAGGAACCTGGAGGGCTGGGGGGGGCTGTGCTCTTTGTCCATGGAAAAGGGGTTTCCAGCACAGAGCTGAGGAGAGAAGGGTCAGCATGGACACTGTGTGAGTGTGGTTATCTATATCGATATAATCTATATCCATATAATCTATATCTGTATATTCTATCTATATCCCTGGTGGGAGGGAAGGAGCTCTGGCAGCCCAGGGCCACCACCTCCTCCCTGACTGCAGGGGAAGCCGGTGCCGGGGTTGGGGTTGGGGTTGGGGTTGCAGTGACCCCCCTGCTCCCTCCCGGGGATGTGGCACAGGAGGGTGGGTGTCCCCGTCTGTGGTGGCTGCAGGAGCCTCTGGGGACACAGGTGGAACGCCGGCACCTTCTGTGTGTGGCTTGGGGAGGTTTCAACTGCTTTTTTTCTTTTTCTTCCCCCCCATCTGTGGCATTCGCCACCTCCCCTGCCTCGGCCACGGGGACGGTTCCGGGTGGCAGCCACACACTGCAGGAAGAATTCAGCTTTTTTTCAGCTTTTTTTTTTTTTTTCAAGTACGGAGCAGCCGGAGGCACTGGAAGTTCCGAGCTGGCAGGTCCGTGCCATGGTCTGGGAGCACTGGGTCTCTTCAGTCTGTAATTAACCCATTGCACTAATACCCCCTTTTCTCACCTTAACTGGTTTTTTTCCCTTTTCTCACAGTCACTGGTGAGAGCTCGAGCTGATCCCTGGGGTCTGGGGCCCATTTCGCAGGGAGGAACCTGGTGGGGCTTTTCTGGAGGACTTGGCTGTGGGCTGGAGCAACCCCCCCCACAGCAGGGGGGACCCGGGGGGGGTCCCTGGAGCTGCTCCCACCCCTCCCTTGTTTGTGGGAAAACACTCCGTGCCGCTGCGTGTTACCGACCGGGCTGCTCCCCGGGAGGGTGGCGAGGCAGCAGCTTGGGGTGAAATGGCATCTGTTGGGGCGCTGGGTTCCACCTGAGCATCTCCTGTGGCCATCCCTCTCCCCAGCTCTCCAGCTTGGTCCTCGCAGACGCTGCCTTTGCCCCGTCCCCCCCCTGAGCAGGTGCCCGGGGGGAGGAGGGACGAGGCCTCTCATGGCTTCTCGCAGCGTGTTTCCCGGGGAGGACCAGCCTGGGGTAGCTCTGGGGGGCTCTGCTGGGAACATCCCTCTGGGGGTTCTGGGTTTCTCCCCTTTTTGCAGAGCTCGAAGCCGTTCCCTCCTCAGCTGGAGCCTGCCCTTCTGTAGCCCTTGTGCCTTGGGCTGGTGGACGGGGAGGACCTGAGGAGGGGACTCTCTGCGGTCAGCACAGACCCGGTCTGGGGGGGTCCAGGCTCCATCCCCTGCCGGGGTGGGGGCTGCTCCATTTCTGAGGTTCCCTGCATCCCGGAGGGGGGTGTTTTCCTCCCTCCAGCGCTTTGGGTGTCTCCTGATGGCCCAGCCCGGCCCCTTGATGGGGCATTGGCCGGCGGGGCTGCCCCCCATGGGAGACCCCTGGGCTTCCATCCTCCCCAAGGACAACCTCCCCAGCGCCGCTGTGCGGGACACTCCGGGGCTCCCTCTGCCTCCTCCTCCCCCCGGAGCCAGAGCCGCGTGTCCCCCCCCCCCGGTGCTGCCACAGCCTCTCTGTCCGGGGGGGGGATTCCTCAGCCTCTCCCATCCCAGGGGACCGTGTTCTCCTCTGACCCTCTTCTATTTACCTCTCTGCTCCGTCCCTCTCTTAGTTTCATCCATTTGGTATTTTTCTCTTCATTTCTCCTTTCCTCTGATGCTTTTGGAATAAACCAGAGGAGTTTCACTGTTATACGTGAGGATTACGGGGGGCGATTTTAAAGCCAAGGCAAGGGCTGGGCTTGAGGACCTGCAGAGCTTTCCTTTAGTCCTCCTCCCTAAGTGTCTCTGGATTTCGGGATACCGGGGTGGGTTCACGGTGTCTCCCCTGCTCACCCAGGGTCTGCTCGTACCCGCAGCCATGGCTGGGGCGTCCCCCCCGGGGCCCATGAGGAGCACAAAGGGCATCACACAGCCCGGTGCCCGCGCCGGCATTCCCTGGCTCTGCCCCGTGGCAGGGGGATCCTCAGGTCACTGGTGTTAATGTGTCCCCCCCCCCAACAAATCGCCCGGGGGTGCTTTAATGAGCAGAGGAGATGGGTGCCTTCATCATCTGTGACATCCCGGAGATAACACCGAGCTCTCTGCTCTCTGCGTCGGTCTCACAGCCGGTGGGTGCGGGCTCTGTGCCGTGGCCACCATCCCAGGGGCTGTGCCGTGGCCACCCTCCTGGGGTCTGTGCCGTGGCCACCATCCCAGGGGCTGTGCCGTGGCCACCCTCCTGGGCTCTGTGCCGTGGCCACCATCCCAGGGTCTGTGCCGTGGCCACCCTCCCGGGGTCTGTGCCGTGGCCACCATCCCAGGGGTCTGTGCCGTGGCCACCCTCGCCAGAGGGCTGGCAGTGATTTGGTGCTCAGCTTCTCTGGGTGGGCTGGAGGTGCCCTGGGGGCTGCGGGGATGGGGTGACACAGGCATCACCTCAGGGCGCGTAGGAAGGGGGCGTTTGCTTCAGCGCTGAGAATCCCGGGGGAGAAAGTGGGAGAAAGTGGTAATTTCCTCATCAGCGGTGGGAGGAGGGGGCGAGGAGGAGGAGATGGCAAGGGTGGCGGGCAGGACCCCAGCTGGGGGTGGCAGGAGGAGGGGGCGAGGGTGGCAGGCAGGACCCCAGCTGGGGGTGGGATTGGAGGGTGGGAGGAGGATGATGGATGGAGGATGCTGGAGTCAGGCTCAGCTTCTCTATTTACTTCCTGGCTGTTGTTAACCCTTTGCTGGCTGGGGCCGTGCCCCGTCTCTCCATGGAAACAGTAGGTGACAGCCTGCTCCCAGTGTCTCCCGCTGCCAGAGGCCGTGGAAGGTCCAGCCCACGGCCGGGGGCTGCGATGGGGACAGGGGCAGGGGGGACATAGAGGGGTTTTGCCGGGTCTGAGACCCAGAGCGACACCTTTCTCTGGTCGGGGGGGGGTCCGGACGCTGTGACCCATCGTGAGCGTTGGACATGTGTGGCACCAGGCAGACCCAGTAAGAGCAGAGACCCCCAGGTGCAGGGGGCACATCTCAGTGGTGGCATCTGGTTTTCCTCCCTCGGTCACCATCCAGCCCCGGCGGCTAAAGGGGCAGCCGGACCCTCGTGCTGCCCACCTCGGGGGGGGGTGAGCCCTTCCCGGGTGCGAGCGCCCTGCCCCCAGCCCGCTGCCACCTCAAACCGTGCCCGAGGCTCCGGTTTCGTCTCTTTCTTTTTAGATGTCTTTTGTTCTTTCTGTAGGAATAATGCCGAGGGGACCATATCAATACACGGAACATACGGAAACCTTTGCCTATTATCGGCTAATTAGGTAAAAATGTCGTTCTGCTGTTACCACAGTAAGGACCAGTATCGTACTGGAGTGCAGTGCTAGGGGTGTTGTATCTCTGTTTCTTCTCAGGCCTGGGTGGGATGTCGTGCCCAGGTTTAGACAAAGGTGGTGGGCAAACTGTAGGGGGTCAAAGGGAGTGCATTAAAAACAGCAATAGATTTAAAAATACGGTTCTCGGAGGGAGCGAGGAGGAGACGTTGTCATTTGAGGGGAGCTCTGTGTTTCCCTGTGGGTCCTCGGGAACAACACGGTCTGTTGCTCTTCCCTCCGCTCCGGGTCGGTTGCCTTGATGTGCAGAGGGGAGGGGGCTTTGGAGCAGCCGGAGGAGGGGGAGCAGCCAGGAGGGTGCGGGATGGGGTGCGATGGCGCGGCTGGTCCCACCTCGGCAGCGGAGCGTGGGGGACACGGTCCCTCGGAGACACCTCCTTCCCAGCAGATCCCGCTGTGATTCAGCCACGGCTGGAGCCAAGCACTCGGCAGAATATTTCAGAAAAGCTGAGATTCCTATAGAAGGTGTACCATCTGGCGTTGTTGCAGCAGGAATTAAACCCAGGATTTGGGGAAGGGATGGGTGTGGGTGGCCCTGCTTGGTGACAGGAGCCATCCCCGTCCCCGGGAGCCAGGCTGGGAAGGGTCTCGGAGGGCGCTGCTCGGGCTCCCTGCCCAAGGACCGGGTCTGAGCCGCCCCTGAGGGCTTGGCGATGGAGACGCCGCGCTC
>JAOQGH010000037.1:48617-63164 GCA_025769975.1 Gallinago jamesoni
CCAGCTTTCCTGGAGCCCCTTGAGGGACTGGAAGGGGCTCCAAGGTCTCCCCGGAGCCTTCTCTTCTCCAGGCTGAAGCCCCCCAGCTCTCTCACCCTGTCCCCCCAGGGACAGCAGTGGTGGTCCCCGGGATTTCCGGTCTCCAAAAGCCCTCTATTACATTATTAACATACAGTAAGTGCTGCTCCTTTGTTCCCCCCGCCCCGCAGCCCCCACTGCCTTCGGGTGGAGGATAAACTTCCTCGTCCCAGGCAAATGAAGGGCTCGGGCTTTGTCAGGAGCGGCCACTAGCTACTGCTGGTGTTCCAGGTGCTCCCCAGGCTCCCCCTCCTCCTCCTCCAGCTCTGGTTGTGTTTGGGAGGCTGTCGTTTGACCGGCTCCAGGAGACTGTTTGGGTGTAGATGAAGCCTCAGTGATTCCTGTGGCAGCAGAGAGGGTGTTCCCTGCACCGGGACCGACTGCTGCGACCTTCTTAAGCCCATTACAATGTCCTGCAAATTACCTAACGTACACGTAATTAATTGTGCTCGCTTTCAGCCAGCAGCATAGATTACAGTGTGCCTTCCTTCCCCGTGTGCGACGGGCCGGTGTAGCCGGCGCTCAGGGCACTGCTTTCACCACAATGGGCCCTCAGTTCTGGGGTCCTTCACGCCGTGTGCCCCCCAAAAAGGTGTCTGGTCTCTGGTGTGTCCCCCGTGCCTCAAGAACGGGACACCGTAGGGCTGTGTGTCCCCTCCTGAGGACCTGGGCTCTGTGGCCCCTGTCCTGGCTCACTCTCCGCATCCCGAGCCCCGGAGCCTCCCGGGCACCTCACGCAGCCTCGTGGCTCCGGACGGGGTGGGAGGGACGAGCCGTAAATGTCCTGCCTGGGGAGAGCGCGGCGGGATCCTCGCGGGGGTCTGGAGGGAGCCCACCGTGCCCTGATGATTTCTCCTTCTGTTCTGCAGACTCGTTTGTGAACAGCCAGGAGTGGACCCTGAGCCGCTCGGTGCCTGAGCTGAAGGTGGTGAGTACCCCTGCCTGGGGCACCCCGGGGCCCCGCATCCTTCTCCAAGCCCCCAGGAGAACCCCACGTTGTGCCGTGACCTGGTGGAAGTGCACCGGGGCTTCAGCCTCAGGGAGGGGAGAGAGGAGCTGGCGGAGGGCGAGGGCTTCTCGGTGCCTCACACCTACGAGAGGCTGTTGGTCGCTGGGATGGGATGGTGGAAAGGCAATGGTCGATCACCTCCCCCTTCCCCTGGCCACCACCGAGCTGAATCTCCCGGCCGGGTCCGGCACAGGCTGGACCTTCTGGTGCAGCAGGGGCAGGGGCAGATCCCGGGTGGTGGTTTGGGTGTTTGTCCCCGTTGGTCACCCTTAGAGCAGCCGTGCCAGTGCGGGAGCGTCCCGCTTTGAGGGGCAGCAGATAAAAACGGGTAATTTTACGGGCTAGGCTTTCTGCCAGAGCCTGCAGGTAGGGCCGTGGTCTCCGGCTGCGGTGCAGAGCACATGTTTAACGGCCTGTCCTCTTCGGGCTGCTCCAAGGGCTGCTGCGCACACAGACTCCTGTTTCATTTGCTCGAAGGCCCGTTGTTGCAGAGGATGCAGAGGGGCTAGTGGGCAAGCATCGGGGCCAGACCCCAAGCCCGGGCTGAGGGAGGGAGCAGGATCTCCTCACTGGTGGCCACAAGCTCCTGGGCCAGCTGGGCCACCCTCGGTGGCCGTGCTGCCAGCGCAGGGGTGGCACTGGAGGGGACACTGCGGGACTCCGGGTGTCTGTGTCTGTTCTGGGGGACCTCGAGGACCTGTCCCACCACCCCGCTCTGCTGGTGCTTTCTACGGCAGCCTCGGGCTCCCTTTGAAGGCTCTTGGCGTGTCTCCCTTCAGCCCTTTCAGGATTCATATTTTTTCTGTCCTAATCCGAGAAACGTGTTCACAAACCCTCCCAGCACCACGCTCTTCTCATCTGCAGTTAAGGAAAAATTAAAACAAACCCTGCATATTCATTTGTTAGTTTGGCTTGTAAAACATGTGTCTGTTCAGAAATACTCCTGCAGCTCTTCTGTGTGCTGCCTCTGACAGCTCAGGGTTCTGCAGGGCAGCGCTGGAAGCTAAACAAACCCAGAGCTTTTGGTTCTTCCTCAATTAGCGCAATCCCTTTCCCATGTTTTCCATGACCCCCAGGGATCTCTGTCGCTCCGGGGTTCCATCCGGCCAGTGCAGCTCTTCCCAAAAGCTGGGGGGGCTCTCACAGTCCTGGCTGAAGCCCTTTCTGTGGTGTCCGGGGCTGGTGGCCGCAGCTGGGACCGCGGGGCGATGGGGTGCTCCTCTGGGATTTCTTCTGCGGCTGCAAAGGGAAGGACGTCAGGCAGGAGCCGCTTCTGCTGGGCCTGGGGTGGTGGGGATGGGGACGGGGAAAGCCGGGCAGGTCCTGAGCTCTCGGGGGGGTGTCTGAGGGGTCTGTCCACACTGGTGCTTCTAGGGGAGCAGCAGGAGATGCCTCTCCTCAGCTCCCTCTCACCCACCCCAGCCGTGCGGGCCGTCCTTGGGGAGATGCCGGCGTTAGGAAGAAGGGGGCTCTGGGGCCGACCCCTCCGGGGACAGACACCTTTGCTGGGCTGGGTGACCCGGCTGGACCAGCCCCAGCCCGGTGTGCCTCGGCCCGGCCACGTGTCGGTGCTGGCCGTCTTTGTCTTTCGGCCGGGTTGGAGGTTGGTGCCGGGTGTCTCTGCCGCAGCGGGACGCGCGCCGTGCCGTGCTGCCCGTGCAGATGCCGCAGCTGTGCCCAACATCTGTCCTTCTCCCTCTGTCAGGAGTTCTGACACCCCAAAATTCGGGATGTTGTGCTGGGAGAAGAGGGCTTTTTCTTCTTCTTTCCATCCCCAAAATTTAGGATATTGGGCTGGAAGAGGATTCTTCCTTTCCTTTCCATCCCCAAAATTTAGGATATTGGGCTGGGAGAAGAGGGCTTTTTCCTTCTGAGCTGCCTGTGGCTTGGGAGGGCGAGTGCCCCCGAGGAGCAGGAGGGCTGAGGGAAGGGCTGATGTGGCTCTGAGGGGACAAGGGTCCTCACCACCCTGGGTCTGGGTGGCTGCCCAACTGAGACCAGCCCGTGCCCTGGGCTTCTCGTCGTGCCACCCCCTGTGCCCTCTCGGCGCCGGCTCTGCCCATCGGCACGTGCCCGGTCACTGGTGGCCTCGCCTGGCGTAGAGGGGATGGTGCCGGGCCTGGGGCGGTGGGTGATGGTCCCCTCTGTTCCAGGGCATCGTGGGCAACCTGTCCAGCGGCAAGTCGGCCCTGGTGCACCGCTACCTGACCGGCACCTATGTGCAGGAGGAATCTCCCGAGGGTAAGGTCTGGCTTCTGGGGGGTGGCCTGGGTCCTCGCTCCTCTCCCCGGCTCTGAAGGTGCCCCCCAGTCTCTGCACCCCGCCTGCCGGGCTCTGCAGCCTCCCCTGGCCTTCCTCGGGGGTCTCCCCTGAGTGCCCCCCCTCACCTCACCCCCTGCTTTGCTCTCTTCCCAAGGCGGCCGATTCAAGAAGGAGATCGTGGTGGACGGTCAGAGTTACTTGCTGCTGATCCGAGATGAAGGAGGCCCCCCTGAACTCCAGGTGGGAGACCTGTTCCCCCCGGGGTCCCTTCCCACCGCCTTCTCAGGGGGGATCGGAGGGCTCCTGGGGAGGGACCTGCCCGGCTGCCTCTGGGGAGGGGGAGGACACCAGGGCTGCGAGGCCTGAGGAGGGGCCACCCCTGTGGTGACCCCGGGGTCCCTGCGTTGCCGGGGACCGTGTGCCACAGGGGCTGGACTGACCCTGGCCGCAGCCCCCCATGCTGGCCCTGTGGGCGGGGGGCTCTGGCTCGCCTGGGCTGTGACGGCCGGTGTCTCTCCCGCAGTTCGCTGCCTGGGTCGATGCCGTGGTGTTTGTCTTCAGCCTGGAGGACGAGATCAGCTTCCAGACGGTCTACAACTACTACCTGCGGCTCTGCAGCTACCGGAACACCGCCGAGGTGCCCATGGTGCTGGTGGGCACACAGGGTGAGAGCGGGGTGGCCGGGACCTCCCCGCATCCTCCGGCGGGAGCACCGGGGACACGTCCACGCTCGGGGTGCCGGTCTGTGACAGCGGGGAGTGGGCAGCAGCCAGGGCCCGGGTTTTGGGGGGATCTCTGCTGGGGCATCACCCCTCGTCCTCTGGGCCGAGCCGCAGCAGGCAAGGTTTTTAGGGAGGGGGCAGCTTTGCTTTCAGGACATGAGAAGAGGCCCGAGCTGTGGAGCTCCGTCTCTCCCGAGGGATGTGGGGAAGAGCAGCGGAGCCCAGAACTGCCCTCGCCCCCCACTGTCCCCACAGGGCTGGGGGCTGGAGCCAGTGGGGACTGGGATGGGGACCGTAAGGGATCTGTCACGAAACCGCAGCCGAGGCTGGCAGTGGGGACAGGAGACGCAGAGCCCAGGGCACCCCAGACCTGTCTGCACCAGGGGCCGCCGAGGGAGAGGGGCTGCCTGGAGAGAGGGCAGCGGGAGGCCTGCCCGGCCCCTTCCTGCCCCCCAGGAGCCCTGCTGTGTGTGCCCGGGGTGCAGGACGGGCAGCCACAAGGGCATCGCCGCAGGGCTGGGCTCCGCTCCTCCAAAAGCGGTGTTCCTCCTGCCTGCAGAGGGTGACGGCCAGGCGGGGGGAGCCGGGGCTGCAGGGGGTGTCTGGCCGTGGGGGTGACAGCAGGGAGCGGGAGCTGGGGACGGAGGGTGCGAGGGAAGGAGGTGTTGGCGGGACCCGGTTCCTGAGCAGCGTGACCTGTTCCTGGTGAAGAGGGGACTCTGAGGCTGGAAATAGAGGCAGTGACAGCAGGAGTCACGGGGGTGTCTGCTCTGCACCCCAGATTATCTGTAGAACAAAGTTGTTAAACTTGTGCTGTTTCAGGGTTACAGGATGGGTGTCAGGACTGAGCGACGGGGCCGGGGCTGCTGCGTGTGCCCTGGAGGCTCAGGAGGGGAGGAGCGATGGCAGAGGGGCCGGTGACCGTTGTCCCCAACTTAGAGCCAGGGGGGGTCACAGCCTCGGTACGGTCAGAGGGGAGTTGAGGGGTGACTTCCTTACAGTGCGAGTCCCAGGACTCCTTTGGCCGCTCCTGAGAGGGTTCATTTGCAGCCCCTGCTTGTCCCTGGCACGTCTTCAGGAATCAGAATCCTCTTGGGAATGTGGTTTTTCCAAAACACGTGAGCACTTTGCAGCCATCTGGAGTACAAATTAAGCCTGTTGTTTAGCGTTGTCCACCAGGGCCCCAGTGAGCGCATCCCAGTAGCTCAGTCTTTCCCAGTTGACCCAGAGTGATTTCTCCCTTTGGTTCTTCAATCCGTAGGGTATGGCCGTGAGACCCAAAACCACCAAGACTGGGAAATGCTTTTGTCTCTGCAGCTGAGGTGGCCTTGCAGAGGAGTGCCCTCGCTTGTTCCAGCAGCCATGGCCAGTGGCACGTTGGCAGACGGCAACGTTAGT
Organism: Gallinago jamesoni; assembly: GCA_025769975.1. NCBI lineage: Eukaryota > Metazoa > Chordata > Aves > Charadriiformes > Scolopacidae > Gallinago > Gallinago jamesoni. Next base: position 54,087 of record JAOQGH010000037.1, read on the forward strand.
CATTCCTAAGGCATGGAAACACCGTGCACCCTCACGCAGATGAGGCTGTAGCTGGACCCAGGGTCAGGCTGCTCACACCTCTGTCCCCAGCACTTTGTCTGCTGTCACCGAGTGTCCCACTGTCTCTGACGGCTCCACTGGTCACCGTGTGCTTGTGTGAATGGTGGTGGTGTGTCCCGTTCCCAATGCCCAGGCTGCCTCGCTGTGCCAGCCACGGCTCCCACGGGGTTCTGTCCCCGGAGACCTCGGTGCCTGGGTGGTTTGCAGAGTTGAATAAGGTCCATTTTAAAAAAAAACAGTTCAACTAAAAACCGGTTCATTTTAAAAGGTTCATTTAACAAATCTGTTTTTTCCAAACCTGGGGCTGTAACCTGAGGCATTGACAGGACAGGGGGTGCTCTGTGTCGCAGTGTGTGGAGGGAGGGGGGGCAGTCAGGAGTGTCCCGGGGACACTCGGGGTCTGATGGGGCGCAGGTACTTGCCTTTAAACCTCCCCTCCTTTTGGTTCCCAGACGCCATCAGCGCCACCAACCCCCGGGTCATCGATGACTCCCGGGCGCGGAAGCTCTCCAATGATTTGAAGCGCTGCACGTACTACGAGACCTGTGCCACCTACGGCCTGAACGTGGAGAGAGTCTTCCAGGATGGTAACGGCCGCCAGCGGGGGGCATCCGGGGGGGACAGGGCCACAGCGATGTCCCAGAGAGGGGCTTATGCTGCCTGGACCCCAGAGAGGGGCTCACGCTGCCTGGACTGGGTCTCGGCTAGAACAAGGCATCTCAGACGCGTTCCTGTGCCGTTGTTCTACACACGCAGACCTCTGAGCGGGAGGACGTGCTGTATGAGTGATTCCTGAGCGTGTGGCACGTAGGTGGAGTGCACGTGGATGTGCACGAGGGACCGCAGGGATGGTTGTGTCCCCAAGGTGGGTCTGTGTGAACCTGCAGAGGGCACATGAAGGTGCAAAGAGGGGTTTGGTGGCCTTTCGTGGAGAGGAGGAGGGAGAGTGGAACCTTTGGGAATGGCAACCGAAGGGCTGGATGGGGCAGCTCTTCCTCCCGGGAGCAGCCCGTGGAACTCGGAGCATGGTCACCCTGCCAGGGGCTGGGGCTGTCCTGGGGCGAGGGAGCCGGGGAGCACCGGGTGGAAATCCCGACGGGTGCAGGAATGTTGCTGGAGTGTTGTCAAACTTGGGTGTCTGCACTTCAAAAGGACACAGAGAAACAGAGATTAAAAAAAAAGCTACAAAAATTAATTGAAGGCTGGAAAAAATACTTGACAGCGAGACACTCAAAGAGATTATCCATTGAATAAATTAGAAAGAAGGCTGAGAGGTGACTTGATTGCAATGTAAGAGTATCCACGTACCTGTCTACGTGGGGAGAAAGTCTCAGGTACTAGGACTCTGCAGGCCAGTGGAGCGCCAACGCTAGAAGCCAAAGTCAGTCAAATTCAAGTTTTAAATAATCATTACCTTTTCCATCAATAGCCCTCTTTTCCTTAACTGTTGGTAAAAATGCATAGGGAAGTGCTGTATTCGGCACCTCTTGAACCTCCTCCAAGTCCAGCCCAAGTCCTGTCATGGAGGAGACTCTCCACGAGCCCTCGTCCTTCCCAAGCCACGGCCCCTGCGAAGGCCCCTCGGGGTGCTGCTTAGTGTGGGGGAGGCTCCCAGAAGGAGAACCTCAGATCTCCACCTTCACCCACCGTTTAGACGTTCTCCAAGGAGTGGGTGTCTCCGGCTGTTGTGGTGCCCCCCTTCCAGCTCGGGAAGGTGCAGCAGGGACCCTTCCTCTGTGCCCAGAGCAGTTCCTGGCCGTTGGGTCTGCAGTTCAGTTTGAGGTTGTGTTGTGCAGGGATCTAGACCATGTTCAGTGTGTAGCTGTAGCTGTAGTTGTGTTGGATCTTCTGGAGTGGCAGAGGATTTGTGCGGGCAGTTGGGCCTCTGAAGGTCGCTGTGGAAGGGACGCACGGTGTGCAGAAAAGGGGTGACTCTCTCCTTGCTGGGCCTGGCCAGAGTCCCCCTGGAGACGGTCTTCCCTGTGTGGGAACCACTCTTCTCCCGTCCTTCCCAAGTTGCTGCTGGCACCAGATGTTGTCACCATCACTGCTTCTCTGAAGAGAGGGGACAGGCTGCCTGTGGCTTCATACATCACGAGGAGGAAGGGTGGCACCAGCTGGGCTGTGTCCTCCAGCGCCCACAGACACCACCTGCGGTTTCAGAGCTTCCCCTGGGGTGAGCGTGCCCTGAAGGGGGTAGGTCAGAGTGGTCCCCCTGCTCACAGAGAGCTCCTGGGGAGGTGGAGGCTGGTCCTAAACCTGCCTTCAGACTTCTTGGCCCTGGAGACGTACGGCTCAAGAGCTTTCTTCTCAAAATTGGCTTCACAGAACTCCCATGTGCAGAAATCTCCCAGAGTTTAGAGGATTCCAGGAAGGTAGCATGAAGCCATGTCGGGGTCCCCCAGCTCTTGGGCTTCCTTTTCAGACTTCGATGTCAAGCAAAGGTCTGGGAGCAGATTGCCGAGAGCCCCTTGGCAGTGATTGTCTCGGCATCGTTCCTGAAGAGTGAAGGGCAGGGGAGGGACAGTGTCACCGTGTCTCCCAGGGCAGCAAGGGATGCTTCCAAGAACGGTTCGGCAGGAGAACTTCAATGGAGAGGCCAAGAGTTTGTGCACAGGGGTGTGCAAGGCCCTGCAACTCCAAGAGGTGCTACCCCACCTTCCGTAGGGTCCTTGGTGTGTCCCTGGGGACCTTCATGTGCCCATCCTCTGTCCAGATGCTCCTACTAGAGCTGGCCATTCCTGTTGGTGTCTGTAGCGGGCTTCTCCAGTGACCTGTCCAGGACAGGGTGCTGTGCTGTGCTTTAACGTACCCCACGGTGCCCGAGCACTGACACACACCCGAGCCCCACGAGTGACATGGGGCAAACAAACACCCAGCAACGCATTTGGACAGAGGTGCCGGGGCCGGGCTCGTTGGTTGTACATCACAGAGCTGCCTGGAGCAACCAAGGAAATCGTGATGAGCAAATGATTCCAGGGGCTGGGTTAAGGGGTGACAGAAATTGTCCTGGAAAATGTCTGGCTGATGTTCAAGAGGTGGAAGAGCTTCTGCCCAGCAAGCAGGAACATGAAGGCCACCTCAAGATGCCTCAGTTAAGGGTTGGTGAGATTTTCTTACCACTGGTGTGGTCTTGCTGGCCTCTGATAAATCCCTTTTGTCCGCTAACGGGTGAGTGACTGGGCAGAGCCTCTGCCAGGCTCTTTGTCCAGGACAGCAATTGCTGAGGAGCTTTTCTGAATCTTTTCTGGTGGTGGCCCTATGGGCCACCTCTGTCCCTGTGTGGGACGTGGTGCTGCAGCTGGAGGGGACAGGGTTTGGCCATTGCTTTTGGCATCTGACCTTCCCAAAGGGGTTCAGTCACACCACAGGTATGCTGTGGTGTCTCCTGAATTCCTGGAAGGAGAAGGTGGCAGCTCCTTTATGGCAAGGCTGCACGTGCTGGGTTGGACGTGGGATGTTGCAATGCCTTTGGTCGTGTTCATCTGCAGGGTTCCTCCTTCTGCGGGGGTGGGGGTACCCAGCCAGTCTGCAAGAGGAGGTGGGAAGTGGTGATGTGTTCTCCCAAATTCCCCTGTCTGCTGCCACGCTCTCTGGTCAAGGTGTTTATTTCCAGCAAGGGCAGGAGATCGGGAATGTTGAAATGCAGTTTTGGACTTCAGCATCAGGCAGTCAGGTCACAGGAATTGCGAGAGTTGTTCCTCACCTGAGTTTTTGGAACATCTGGTGACCATGAGGGTCACACAGGCCCAGGCTGGTGGAGGGGGCATTGCCCAGGCTACTCAGTCTGGGGACTGGCTCCTGTACCTGCTTCGAGGGGGTGACCACAAAGGAGCTCTGGCTGCCCAGGAATTCTTCTGCCTTGGCCCAGGGCCCTGGTGGGTGCCTGGTGTTCACATCAGGTCACTGCTCTGTGTGAGACCCGGGAGAGCAGGTGGCCTTTGGGGACTCGGTGTGGCCAGCGTGGGAACCGGCCCTGCTGCCTGCTGGAACGCTGTCCCCCACCACTGGGCTGCGTGGCCCTGGGGACGGGGGGGTATCAGGGTGGGTGTTCTGCAGAAATCCTCCCTGTTAAGGCACAGGGGGTATAGTTTAAGCCCCAGATGTTGGCATCTGTCGGATGAAGGGTTTGGGTCTCGCTCTCCAGAAACCCGCGGGTGGAGAAAGGTGCTTTCTGGACTCTGACCCTGTCCCTTTCTCCCCTCTTCCAGTGGCTCAGAAGGTGGTGGCTCTACGGAAGAAGCAGCAGCTTTCCATCGGTCCCTGCAAGTCCCTGCCCAATTCACCCAGCCATTCCTCCGTCTCGGCGGCCTCCATCCCTTCTGTTCACATCAACCAGGTAGGAAATGTGGACGGGCAAAGCCAGGGACCCCCAGTGCCCCCGCACACCCCCTGCTCGGTGCATTCAGCCCAGCTCTAGGCTCACACAACAGCCCTGCTGTAGCTTGGGGCAGAGCAGAGCCGTTGGCACCCCAGAGCTTCTCTCTGTAGCCCAGTACAGCTTGATGGTGGCCCTGAGGTCAAGCTTCATGCCTGAGGCAGTGGGTCTGGCTCACAGTCTCCAAAGACTGTGGTGTCCTTGTCTGGGAGCGGTCTGCTGGGGGGCTCCTGGCAGAACAGGGGGCTGTGAGAGGGACCCACGGTCCTCCTCCCCCTGGAAGCGGGAAGCTGATTGTCTTCCTGGCACATACAGGGGGGCTTCCGAGGGGGTGTATTTGTGGAGGGGTGAGTTCAGTGGCAAATCGAAGGAGCAGCAGAGAGGAAGAGGAGGTTCTTCTCTCTGCCGCTGTTCTTCTGGTGCATTGTTAGCATGGCAGGGACTGGAGGTCTCTGTGCCAGGAGGGTGGTGAAACCGGAGGAGTTTGTTCTGTGACTCCGGAGAAGCAGAGCTGAGCCAGGAGGGACGGGTCGGGAACCAGAGCAGGCGAGTGGTGGTGCAGGAGGTGCCTCATTGCGCCGGGGCTTTGCTGCGGTTCCAGCACCCTCACACGTGCTGAGCTGGCTCTGGTGAGGCTGGTGAGATACTGGGCTCTGTGCTCCTCAGGGGCGGTCAGGCCAGCGGATTCCAGCTCTGAAGTGCCCGGCACGGGCAACCCTGGGATGTGCAGCAAGGTCCTCAGGCACTGTGTGTGTCTGCGCGGTGCTGCCAGGCTGGGGGGGGGCTGGGGGGAGGGACAGGGGCGACGGCGTGGCTGGAGCAGCTGTGAGCCCCTCGGCTGCCACAGTGTTTTTTGGGGGAAACTGTAGCTAAGGACTCAGAGGAGCCTGTAAAACTGCAGAAAAAAAGCAAGTTTAGCAAACTAGAGACTGACTCTTCTTTTGATGAGAGGATTGGCTTTGGACCCTGGGGCGTTTCTGAGCCCCTGGAGTGGTTCTGGTGGGAACCCAGGGCTGTCCAAGGGAAGTGATGCAGCGTTGCCCCCAGGGAATTGCCCTCCGGGAATTACAGCCCCTGGGGAATTGCAGCTGACAGCGAGGCCTTTCCAAGCCAGGACTATCAATTTATTGCTGGGGTGTAGCCATGTCAGCAACAATGACAGGCCACGTTCTTCTGGAGTGTCCTCCCTCCCCGTACACGCTGTGCCTGTCGAGCGCCGTGTGCTCGGAGAACGTGGGCTCTGCACAGAGGATCCAAGTTAATCTCCATCCCCTGGGTCTTCTGTGGCTCAACCACAAACACTTTCGGTTCCCGGTGCCCTGCTGCAGGATTCCTCGCTGTGGTCTTTGCTCATTTCTCTTCCATGACAAAAGCATTTCCCCTAAAAATAGAGTATGAAGTAATGGAACTGATGAGTGAGAATAAAACACTGCAAAGTATTTCCCCGTTCTCGCCTGGGCTCAAGACTGAGGTTCTGGAGCTGCTTCCTGCTGGCCTCAGAGGAAGCCCAAATGGCTTTGGAAAACACAGATTCACCCATTCCTGGTGTTTCTGACATGGACCTGGGCAGAGCAGCCCACGTGCTCTGGAGAATATGGGCTTGCTGCCCACGCAGCAGGACACATCCAGCAGAGCACAGAGACGGGGTACAGAAGAGCCCGGAATCTTCTCAGGAGTGGCCCAAGGTGGTGACACACCAAAGAACGTGATCTTCAGCACGGGCTGGAGTGGGTGAGCACAGGAGAGCCCAGGGTGCAGGCGGCTCCAGAGTCCTGCTGGGTGATGCTGCTGGAGCTGTTCGTGGGGCTCAGTGATGGTGGCCTCACTCCTGAGAGGTGTCCTCTGGTCCTGGCACAGAGATACCAGCGGGGCAGCTCTGGGAGGAGGTGGACAGACGGTACAGGGTTAGGAAGGACGGACAAGATGAGCTCTTCGCAGAGTAGTGCCATGTTCTGCCTTTCCCTACCTGAGGGTATGGGGCTCTCGCCAAGGTTTCTCACTTGCCTTCCCAAGAAATAGAGCAGGAACTGGCACAGGGAGCAGGATCTCAAGGAAGGGTTTGGGAACACGGGATTTAACATGGAGATGAGATGGAAAGAAGCCAGACAAGTACAGTTAGGAGGTATTGTTTGCCTGGTACCGCTGCACGCAGGCGAGACGCAGGCTCTGGGACAGAGGGATCTCCTTTTCTCCTCTGTCCCCTTGTGGGAACAGTGAGGCTGGCCTCTTGAGTGCTTGACCCGGAGAGCCCCTGGGAGCCTGTGCCCTGCTCTGTCCTTGCAGGGCAGGCAGTTTCGGCATTGGGCAGCATTTTGTTCCCCTTGGCCAGCTGCCTTCTCAGGGCTTTTAGCTACAGCATGAAGGGATTGGAGCATCTCCCTTACAAGGAAAGGCTCAAGGAGCTGGGACTCTTTAGCCTGGACAAGCGAAGGCTGAGGGGAGACCTTTTCTATGTTTATAAGTATCTAAAGAGTGGGTTGAAGGATGTTGGAGCTGGACTCTTTTCAGTGGTTTCCAGTGATAGGACAAGGGGCAACGGGCACAAGCTGGAACAGGGGAAGTTCCACTCAAATCTGAGGAAGAACTTCTTTGCGGTGAGGGTGACGGAGCCCTGGAACAGGCTGCCCAGGGAGAGTGTGGAGTCCCCTTCTCTGGAGATCTTCAAGTCCCACCTGGATGCCGTCCTGAGTGATGTTCTCTAGGCATTCCTGCTTTGGCTGGGGAGTTGGACTAGATGATCTCTAGAGGTCCCTTCCAACTCTGACAATTCCGTGATCCCCTTCCCCTCTGCTGGAACCTGTGGTTGGGGCCCACTCCCTTCCTGGCTTTGTGCCCAGGGAGGTGGTGGTGCTGTCTGAGATCAGCAGGATGTTCTGCTCCATGCCTGGTCTCCTGGCCCGCACTGCAGAGACAGCTCTGTCCTCTGGAGCCATCGGTAAAGAAGGCCTTTGTCTTCTGGAACAGGGAACAGGTGGCCCCGGCAAGGGCTGCTACAGCAGGAGCCAGCCCTGCCTCTCATCATGGTTCTGGGGACATCACCTCTCATCCTGGTTCAGGAGCATCCCTTCTGCAAGTACTTTGGTGCTCCTGGTTGAGCCAAACTAACTTCTTTGGGAATGGCTGTCGCCTGTCTGGTCTCCTGACAACTCAAGCAGTCCTTTGCAATTGCTGGTAGAGGAGAGATCCCAGAGAATGCTGGTGATTTTGTCACCCATCTGTCTGGAGGACTTTCATCTCCGGGTGTGAGGTGGTGGCTGGTTTCCAGACCTTCGTCATCGTGCCAGGTTCCCAAATTGGCAGGGCTCTGCGATGGCAGTGCTGCCTGAGGTGTTCTGGTGTCCTTGCATGGTGGATGTTCCTCATTATGAAACAGTCCTTGAACCAGCCAAAGCCCTTGCTTTCCTTTCTTTGGGAGTTTGGGGTTTTTGCTTGTGTTCCACAGCGGTGCCTCAGAGGACGCTGCTTCCATTGGGGCAGAGAGGGCGGGAGCTGCAGGAACAGCCCGGCCGCGGTCAGGGTTTTCCAGCAGAGATGCTCCTCTGTCAGTCTGTCACCACGAGTACCCTGGTCAGCATCTCCCTGGTCCTCTGGCGTGGCCGGAGCCAGGGCCAGCCCCAGGAGTCCCACACCATCCCCTGGGGTTGCCGGGTCTGTCCTTTGGGCATTCCCAGCAGCTTCTGGGAGGTGGATCTGCACCGTTTGAGTAGACGCTTGGCCCCGCAGCCCCCAGGGGAAGCTCCTGCTTTCCTGCTGGCTCGGGCTCTGCTCTGCCGTGTCCTGCCCGCACCCGTCACTGGGCCAGCAGGTTGGATGGGTTTGGGAGCCCGGTTCCTCAGCTCAGCCTTGGCTTCCAGCCGGCTCCCTCCCGGCGGCTGCCGGTCCCTCTCCCCAGGCGGTGGGCGGGGGTCTCTCGGGCCAGTGGGTGCTTGCAGCGCTCCCGGAGTTATTCCGCCCGATTTCCTTAACGCTGCTGCCCCCTTCTCCACCTGATCTGACCGTGGCTGCCCCCTTCTCCCTTCCTTCAGGGGCCCAGGGGTGCCCACAGGAGTCCCTCGTCACCGCTGCCTGTTCGCTGTGGGATGGAAGTTTGTCTTTCTGCCAGAGAACTCCTTCCCAGAGCTGGCAGGAGGTAACGCAGGCGCCCCATGCAGAGCCCCGGGGGCTGGTGGGGTGAACCGTGTTGTCCCCCGGCCCTGGGAGCCGCTGCTGGCCCCGGTCCTCTGCCCGGCCGTGCCCAGCCACGCTCCTCTGCCCTCCCGGTGCGGGGCCACCACCGTCGCTTCGCTCCCATGGCCTGCGGTTCTGCACCGGCCCCTTGGTGACACCGGGAAGTGCCTTTACCGAGATGTTACTGAGAGAGCAGATGAAAGGACTGGAAAATTGAGCTCTGCAAGTGAAATGAAGCCCAAACTGCAGCTCAGCTGGGCTCGGCAGCAGGCGCTCCCCTGCCTGTCCCAGCACGTCTCGGAGAGCTCACGCGGTGCTGGTGCCTCGGCTGTGGCAGCAACGGGCACCTGCATTCCATAGAACCATAGTCAGTATAGTTTGGGTGGGAAGGGACCCTAAAGCCCCCCCAGTGCCACCCCCTGCCCTGGGCAGGGACACCTCCCACCACACCAGGTTGCTCCAAGCCCCCTCCA
>JAOQGH010000037.1:63264-74358 GCA_025769975.1 Gallinago jamesoni
TTCTTCCCCACAGCTCAGCTCCATCTCCCCTCTGTCAGTTTAAAATCTCAGCTTCCTCTAGGAAGCCTGTGTCCCATAGCCCCCTCAGCTCGTGATGCCCTCATTTCCATGGTCTCCTTTGGCTTCTTTCCCACTCCTTGGCCACGCTGGGTCGGTGGCCGCTCTTTGTTCACAATCTTCTGTTCAGAGCCTGTCCCAAATTTCATTCCGTGTTCTACTTCAGGCCTTTTTATGCCAAGAGTTACTCCATCTGAACTTCAGCCAAGCTCTTCCCTGCTCAGCACCCTGTGGCACTCCTGATACCTTTGCAGTTCACAACATCCACCCGTTACACACTCACGGGAAGGATTTTTACAAAGTTTTCAGCTTCTGCTCTGTTCTTAGATTTCAGTATCGACCACAGGTGGTGGTTCAGGTGTTCCGGTTGTTCCGTAAAAGAGCTGCTTGGAGCAAGGATGAGGTATTTGCCCAGACCTGTCATCTTGTTGGGGTTCTCCCACTCCCCTGGGATTTGTTCTGCTTCCCTGGGTCCCTGCTGAAGTCTGGGAGCAGTGGGCTCCAGCTGAGCGTGGCTCGGGGCGGCCTGTGGAGCTGGAGTCTGTCTCTGGGGGCATTTCTCCTCCGCCCCAGCCTCATGGGGTGGTACCAGCTCTCACTGCCCTTTTTGGCTCAGTGGAGACTCCCTCCGGCCCCCGTGCTGTTCCCGGGGGCTGGGTGTCTGTGGGACACCCACAGCATGTCCTTGTGTCACCCAAAGACTGTAACCTTGACCTGTCACCAACACCAGGCAAACTACAGCTAAGGAGAATGATTCTGGCCAGGGAGGAATTACAAATGAGGTTATGGGTAGTATGTAAAATATAAACCACAATTTAGCAAGATTCCTTCCTAGGAGCTTTCCCACCCATCCCCTGACATCCCCAGGGCTTGTCCCAGCTGCTGCAGCAGGAGCTCAGGCTCTACAGCCTCTTCTGAACTGAATCCTTCCCTTGCTCGTAGCTTCACGAATGTGCTGACGAGGCTACTGACCTCACCAGGGACTCCCCCGGGGTGGTTTCTGGACAGTGGTGGCCTGGCCGGGCTCTCCTTCCCAGGCAGCAGGTTCTCTGGGTGGCAGCATCAGCCGCTCTTCCCTCACACTTCCAATCTTTTCCTGGTTATCACATGGTTCACACAACTAGGCATTGATTAAATACTGATTGTAGGGGCACTGTTTGCCTGATCCTAAACCTGAGCCATCTCAGCAAGTTCTCTTCGACTTGGTGGCCCTTGCTTTCTGCATCTGTGCCTTCCTCACGGCATCTGCAGAGCTCCTTGTGCAGCACTTGGCGTGCAGGAGCTGCCTCTCTTAACAGTGCGGAGTGTGGCATGGAGCTTGGCTTTTCCATGTCCCTGGTGGCGTCCTCTCCCCTGGGACACGGCAGCAGGACTACCTTGTTCAGCACAGGGCTTGTCGGTGGGGACAACCCTGGAGAAGCCTCTGGAGAAGCTCCATGGCCATGTCCCCGTCTCCAGAGGGAGTGCCTGGCCCCTTTCACACATAGAGAGGTGCCAGGAGAGCAGGGTCCCTCTCGTTCTGCATTTCGGGGTGCCAGAAGGTTTCCTGTCTCAAGAGGGACGTGGGACAGTCCGTGTCCTGTGCTGGCAGGGAAGACCTTGCTCTCACAAGGCTTTCCTTGGCCTTGGGGCAACCTGTGGCCCCTGGCTCCTCGGTTTGGGCCGTGCATGTGGCCAGGGAGATGCTCAGCTCCACCAGTCCCTTTCGGTCCCAGGCTCCCTGTCCGGCTGAGTGGTCACAGACCTGGGTGGGCTGCAGAGGGTCTGTCGCTTGGTGCTGCCTGTCTCCGGTCTGAGGTTAGGCTCCTCCAGACCCCCCCAGGGGTGGTGGCCTTCAAGGATGGGCCTTCGGTGCCGTGGGCTTCACCTCCCTCCTGTGGAGGGGTGTTCGGCTCTGACCATGCAGCAGGTACCGTGCTGGCTGCTGTGGAGCTGCTCCGCAGCCAGGGGTAGCCCTGGCAAATAGGGACACCGTGGCTTCCCAGGAGCAGCTCTCGGCTCCCCAGAGGTGGCTGTGAAGAGGGTCCATCTCAGAGTCCTCCCAGAGCAGGATTTCCCTGCAGCACACCCTGCTGGAGTCCTTTCCTCTGCCTCGGAGGGGAAGAAGTTGGGCTGATTCTTCATCGGCTCTTTTCTCTTTTAAGAGAAGTTCTCTTTTGTGCGTCTTCTCCCCTTTCTCTCATCAAAGACGAGATGATCCATAGCCTGAGCGAAGGTGGCACCCTTCCTGGGAGACAGGGCTGTGGGTCCTGGTCACTGCTCTGCCTGCACAGCCCCTTTCACGCTTCTAACCTCCCTGAGGCGCTTGTCTCAGAAGAAGGCTCAGGTCCTGCTGGTCACAGCATCTCCTCATGGGGGTTTCCTCAGTGGGCACCTCTGGCAGGTCCTTGTCCTGCGTGTGCTGGCACCTCCTGCTCCAAGCAGTGTGGGGGAGCAGGGGCATCCCGGAGCCATCAGTGCTGCTGCTCGGGGGGTGAACCTGAGGAGTCAGGCTGAAGCTCTTCTGCCCTTCCAGGGGCAGCCTCTTCAGCATGGGTTTGAAGTCCTGTCCTAAGACCAGCAGAACCACTGAAGAAATTTATTAGGAAAAAGTTTTTCACTGAAAGGGTTATTAAGCCTTGGAATGGGCTGCCCAGGGAAGTGGTCGAGGCACCATCCCTGGAGGTATTTAAAAGACGGGTTGACATAGTGCTTAGAGACATGGGTTAGTGATGGTTATCAGGGTTAGGTTGATGGTTGAACTAGATGATCTCAAAGGTCCCTTCCAACCCAGATGATTCTATGATTCTCTGATCTAGAAGAGAGTGCAGGCTGCCATGTGCCTTGTTGTAGTGAGACATCCCAGGCTGCAGGTCTGAGAGGCTTTTGTGCAGGTCCTCCTCTTCCTGACCTCCTGGAGCTCCTTCCCTGGTTGTGTGGGCAGAGGGGAGGGAGCCACTACTTGTCTTGAGAGCAACATGTCGCTGAGGTGGTTGCACAGACGCCACGGTCAGGTCTTCCCCTCTCCTGGAATCGAGCAAGATGTTTGTGAAGATGCAGGGTGTTGTCCCACATGTTCCTGGAGCAGCCAAGGCCACAGTGGTCCACAGGGACAGGAGGTGTGAGCCGCTCTTGGGCTCTGCTTGGAGAAACCTTCAGACCGGCAGCAGAGACGTGCTTTACACAGAGGGTGAGCTCGGCTTGTGGCACTCGGTGCTTCCAGAGACACTGGGAAAGGCGAGGGCTTGAGTCACAGGGACACACATGGTGAGACAGGGAAGGGACCGAGCAGGACGTGGAGCCAGGCAGGCTCCGGGCTGCGTCACAGCAGAGTGTCCAACGGCCTCTGCGCAGAGGAGGGCTCTCACGGCAGAGACTCCAAGGGATGGCTGTGCCCGTCCTGGGGTGTGGAGGGGGAGGACGCTGAAGTGTCCCCAGCCGTGCCCCTCTGAGAAGAGCTGCTGCTGCCGTCAGGGCTGTGGGGCTCATTGCTGCTGCCGTGACTGCTCCAGGCCGGAGGGGCTCCCCGGGTGCCAGCCACAGCCAGCGGTCAGGTCCCTCTGTCCATTCGCTGCTCCTCACTGTTCATTTCAGAACTTTTAACATTTTACCGGTGGAAAATCTAGAGCAGAAAAAAGGGAAGTGGCGTTCCCGAGATCCCTGGTTGGGCAGGAGAGGTGCATGGTGTGGGTCGGTGGTGCCCAGTGACAGGACAAGAGGAAATGGGCACAAACTTGTGTATAAGAAGTTCCACCTAAACGTGAGGAGGAGAGTGGCAGAGCACTGGAACAGGCTGCCCAGAGAGGTGGTGGAGTCTCCTTCTCTGGAGACATTCCATACCCACCTAGGCAAGTTCCTGTGCAACCTGTTCTAGGTGGACCCACTTTGGTGGAGGGGTTGGACTAGATGATCTCCAGAGGTCCCTTCCAAGCCCATATGACTCTATGTCTCCCTTGTCCCCATCCCCTCTGCTCTTCCTCACCCGGCTCGGTGCAGGAGGCTGCATCAGTGGAAGGGGTTCCCACAGCCGTTCCCCGGGTGGCCACCTCTCTCTGTCTGACTGTCCCGTCTCCTTCTGCCCCAGGCCACAAATGGCGGAGGAGCCTTCAGCGACTACTCCTCCTCGGTGCCCTCCACGCCCAGCATCAGCCAGCGGGAGCTGCGGATCGAGACCATCGCTGCCTCCAACACCCCCACCCCCATCCGCAAGCAGTCCAAGCGGCGCTCCAACATCTTCACGGTAAGCGAGCCCGGGCTCAGCGGAGCCTTGGGGGGGTTCTGGGGGTCAGGCAAGGCGAGGGGAAGGGACTGGGGCCATGGCAGTCTGGTCCCACGGCCTCTAAGGGGACCTTGCTGTGCTGCCAGCGAGGGACGGGAGCAGGGGACGTAGCGGGTGCCTGGGGGTCTCCCCCGGAGCGTGTATGCAGCCTCGGGGGGAGGGAATCTTCTGCAGGCACAGGGACTGTGGTGCTGGGAGCTGCTTCTGGGGGTGTGTGTGCATTGGGGGGGGGGGGCTGAGAGCAAGCTGTGCCTTGCACGCCCAGGAGCGTGCACGGGGTATGCTCGTGAGTGTATGCGTGCGTGTGTGTGTGTGAGCGGAGCTCCCTGGTCTCCACGGGGGAGAGCTGCACGTTGTGCCCGCACAGCACCAGGGGCCTCTGCTCTTCCTCTCCCGGGGGCTCTGGTCCCCCAGCGTGGCACGAAGCCCCCAGCACCTGGGCCTCCTCTTTGGTGCCCGCCGTGCCGTGCCGAGCCCAACGTGTGGCACCCCGCTCGCTCCACCCCCCAAACCCCGCGTCTGCGTGACCCGAGCAGCGCAGCCAGCCCCGCCGGGGGGTCTGCAGGGCGGGAGGCGTTAGGAACCGGCCAAGCTGCGGTCCCCGGGGGGTGCAGGGCACCTTTGTGCTGTCTCCATGGGCTGAGCTGCAGCCTGCCCCCAGCACGGTCCCGCACCGTGCACACGCCTGCCCGTGCTCGGCGTGCCCTCACCGGCAGCGCAGCCCCTCAGCACACACGCCCCCACTCCCCACGTCTAGCGTAGGTAGCCGCTGTCCCCACGTGAATGTGCTCCTCTGCCCCTGGTGCCCCTGTAAGGTGCTGGGCTCAGGCCTCTCTCCTCCTCCCCATCTGAGTGTGCTTCCCAGCCGCCATCGCTCCGTACCCTCTGTCTGCTGTCTGTGGAACCGGCCGCCACAAAGTCCTTGTACGTGTCGCACCGTGTGACCCTGTGTGAGCAGCCGCCTTTGCTCTGGACCAGACCACCTAGATTCAGAGCATCCCATACCCCATCCCTCTCACCACCCGATTGGCACCCCGGAGCCCCCGACTCCTGCTGGGAGCATGTCCGTCTCCCCCGGCTTCTGACATCCCGGGAGCGTCTGCTTCCGTGCCCGGAATGCTCCCTGCACTCCTGGCCGTTTGCATCTCCCGCACCTCCCAGCTCTCTGTGCACGTACCCCCGGCCCATCCCAGCGCACGTGCTCGTCCCCGTGCCCCCCACTGCCCCCTCCCAGCACACGCCACCCTCAGCAGCGGACCCCCTGCTCCTGGCGCATGCTTCTACCTGTAGTAGCCCCCCCTCCTCTGTGTGCCCACACCTCCCCAAAGACGCCCTGTAGGTCTCCCGTTGTCGGTGGTCGTGCTTTCCTGTTGCACTCCAGCGCTGGTGGATGCTTCTCCTCCCTCCCCGCCGTTCCTCGTGCTCATGCTTGCTGCTGTGCACCGGTGCACGCTCTTGCACGGCCACCCATCCCTCCGCTCGCCGACGGGGCCGGACTCGCCGTCAGCTCATCCCCACGCTCTCACTGCTCCCGGAGCCCCGCGCTCGGCTCACCCGCTGCGGGCACCCGCTCCCGGCGGGAGGAGGAGGAGGGCGGCTTGCTGTGGGGCTTACGCTTCTTTGCTGCGGACGTCATCATCCGTCTCGGGCTCTCACCTGCTCGCTCATTCTGGGCTCAGGCTCGCTCACCCGCGCCGCGGGGCTCGTCCGGGCTCACGCTCACTTGCCCTGCTGCCAGGGCTCACGCTCGCTCGCTCGCTTGCTCTCGTGCTGCTGCACATACATGGCTCCCATTGGCGTCTTCACCCCATCTGGTCGTGGCAGCGGCAGCTCCCGACACCCCCCTCCCGCAGCGGGACAGGGCCGGGGAGAGCGGGGAGGGGAAGGGAAGGCTGTTTTTCTGCCGCTAGCTTTTCCCGGGCAGGGCAGGCAGCGTAGGTGTAGCCAGCAGCCCCCGTCCCCGCGGGGTCCCCCAGGTGGGAGTGGGTCTCTCCCAGGTCCGCTCGGTTCCAGGAGCGACTGCAGCCCCAGTCCCGAGCTGTGCCTGGCTCCTCCGTGCCCAGTCCTCCTCCTCCTCTTCCTCCTCTCCTCTTCCTCTTCCTCCTCCTCCTCTTCTCCCGCTCTCGCTCCCCTCCCGCTCCCCTCCTGCTCCCCACGCCGGATGGGGCCCCGCCGCCGCCGAGGCGGGGGTCCGCGTGCCGGAGACCACCAGGTGGAGACAGACTCTGCCCCGTCCCCGCTAGCTGGAGCCCGCGCCCCGAGAGCTGCTGCCGCCGGCGCCCGGCGCCCGGCCTGCCTGGCACCCACCGCTGACAGCTCGTGTCCGTGTTCTGAGTATAACTTGCCAAACTCTTTATTCTTTCGATATTTGCAGATATGTGCCACTGTTTCCAACTTTTCATCAACAAAAAGGCCTTTCCAACTCCTTCCAAATTAGAAGATCCAGGTGGTTACACACGGCACCTCTGTACAAATTCTCTCACTTTTCATTGCCTCTCCAGGGCCGGATAAGGGATGGGCACTGGGATTGATCTAAGATTAGAGGCTCGCCCGCCCTCCAGCCAGCATGGGTCCCCCCCTCGGAGACACGCAGGAGCCTTTTAAATCCCCCCAATGTAAAGTCTAGGAAGCGCTGAGACGGCCTGCGCCTGCACTTTAAGCTGGGACATTTCGGGGCCTGCTGGATGCTGTCTAGGCACTTTCCGTGCTCGGGGATGCCAGGCCGACGACCCTCATGGGACGGGAAGACCTGCAGACCCGCCGGGACCGGGCGACAGCAGCGAGTGGAGCTGGACGGGCCAAAAGACGCTTTGCTGCTGCCTGCGGGAGCTGCTGCCGGCGCCCGCCGCTGGCACTCGCTCCTTCCTCCCTCCTGCACCTCCTGCAGCCTGCATGGACTCCTGCTCCTCTTCCTCTTCCTCCTCGCAGCACAGCAGCCATCTGTGTCTCTTTAGTTTTCTTCTCTTTCGATCTCTTTGTTTTGTTCTGGGCCCAAAAGCAAGTGAATCGGTGTCCCAGGCGCGTGGGGCCGGTGTCCCTTTCTGATCCAAAGCACACGGGGCGCTCCCGGACCCAGGGGGTGTGTAGGACGCTCCGGAGAGACGCTGCCGCTGCCCTTCTGCCATTGTTGTGATTCTGAATGTATTGATTGTGCTCCATGCCGTGTATGACTCGATATTTTCCTCTGTCCTAAGCACTTTGAATGAGTTCTGCTCAACAGACTGTATATTTCATATTGTATTTATTGGAGTTTGCTCTCACCGCAGCCGCCCTCGGGGGCTGGCGGGTTCTGCTCTCAACTCTCTAGACGTGTGATAGATATTTATTGTCCATGCTCTTTTGTAAGGGGCTGGTATCTCTTGCCCGGTGACCTGTGCTACTTTGTATGGTGCAAGTGTGTTAACAGAATAAATCTGTTGGATTAGTAGAGGTGTGAGTTCCTTCACTGCCTTAGCTCCTCTCCTGCTTCCATCCATGCTCCACCTGCATCCCACGCCATCTCTGTCTGTCGCCATGTCCTGTGCGCCCCCGCGGGAGGTGGGTCAGAGTAGCCCCGTTGTGCCCCAAGGACAGCCGTGGGGGGAGAGGACAGCTCGCCAGGGGACAGGCGGTGGGGAGGCCGGGGCTGGAGGGTCCCCAGAGGGGACGGGCGAGACGCTGGCGGCTCCATGTGCTGGGAGACCCGGCCCGGGGAGAGCGGTCTGCGCTGCTCTGCTCTTGCAGGCCGACGGGGACGGGGGGGGTTCGTGCCTTTCCCTCTCCTCCCCCCCTCTGCTAACGGACCTGTGTCTCTTCTCTTCCAGTCTCGAAAGGGCGCCGACCCGGAGCGGGAGAAGAAGGTGCCGGAGTGTAAAGCGGACAGTATCGGCAGCGGGCGGGCCATTCCCATGAAGCAGGTTCGATCCTCCTCCCTTTGCCCCCGCGCGGGAGCGGGCTCCCTGGGGAGGTGCCGTGAAGCTTTTCGGTGTGGACTGGGGTGCCTTGGCTCGGGGGAGCACCAAGGGACCCGGTGTCCCCTGGCCTGGCCGAGCAGGCGCCCCGGGGAGGTCCTGCAAGGTTTTTCAGCGTGGGTGCCTTGGCTTGGCACGAGGTGCGGGAGGGCACGGAGGGGCCGGGCATCCCCCCAGGCATCTCGGGGGGCTGCACACCTGCCCAGCGCCCAAGGAGCACGGTGCTGTGGCTCCTGCGCACCCGGTGCAGGGCGCAGCGCGGGGGCTGCTCCGGCGGCAGAGCGGTTCCAGCAGAGGGCATCCGCGCCCCGCGCCCGCTCCCGGCCCCCCGCTGCAGCCCTCTCCTCTCCCTCTCCTCTATTCTCCTTCTCCTCTCCTCTCCTCTTCCTCTCCTCTCCCTCTCCTCTATTCTCCTTCTCCTCTCCTCTCCTCTCCTCTTCCTCTCCTCTCCCTCTCCTCTATTCTCCTTCTCCTCTCCGGGCCAGGAGCGCAGTGGGGCAGCGCTGGGGGGGCTGCATCTGGGAGGGCAGCGTGCCGGGGGTGGGCTCTGGGGCCAGAGGGGAGCAGCGCCGGGCAGGGCTCTGGGGTCTCACATGGGGGGGTTCTGCTTCCAGAGCTCCAGAGGGGGCTCCCCAGCCCCGGGAGCTGGGGACACATCAGCTTCAAGCCGCATCATGCCCCTTCCCTCTCTGCAGGACAGGTCCTTTTCGGAATGTCTGGTTGGAGCAGGGATGGAGGCTCCTTTAGCTGTTTCTTCCACCGCTCCCGCAGCCAGGGTGCGTGTCCCTCTGTCCCACTCCCCATTGCCCGTGGGAGCTGACGGCCACCGTGTGCTGGGGTGGCACCACTGGTGGGTGCACAGCCCAAGCCCTGCCTCTTGGCCGCCCCTGGGCATGGCAGGCAGGGGCTTTGTGGTGGCAGCACCGTGGTCTCTGACCCACGTGGCCGCGGGGAGCAGCAGCGGTTCTGCGGTGAGGGAGGGGAGGCCGAGCCAGAGCGAGGGGCCCTGAGCTGGACCCAACGTGGCTCCCCAAAGCCCCGCTCCAGGCAGCGGGAGCGCTGGTCGTGGGAGCGTTTCCGTGGCCTTTGGTTTCTGGGCCTTTGGGTTGCTTTTTCCCGGATTTCCCTTCACCCCGCAGGGCAAGGTGCTTTCCTTCGCTGCTCCCGTGTCTCTGGGGTGCCAGCTGGGCCTGGCCTTGCCCGTTTGCTGGAGATGGCAGTGTTTCGGTGCCATTACCAAGTCGCTCCTTGCAGGCAGCGCAGTGCTGGTTCCCTGCTGAGCAGGGAGGGAGCCGAGGCAGACGAAGGTCTGGGTCTGCGGGACGAAGCTTTCACATTGCTCCTGTGCTTGGCCAGGAGAAGTAGGTGCCAGAGGGCCTGCCTGGCACCTCTGAGTGAAGCGACCCCTTTGCACAGCAGCCTCTCACCAGGAGACCCTGGCGTGTGTCCCTGCCCGGGTGTGGGGCTGGCACCTCCCAGGGCCAGAGGTGCCGGGGTGGCTCTGCGGAGGAGCCTTGTCACAGGAACACGCGCTGACGCCGGGAAAGCGGTGTCCTGTTGGGAAGTCAGGCATGGGTTTCTGGGCACAGCTCTCCCTGGGCTCGGTGCCACTCCACGTGGGAGCTGCCGGCCCTGGGCGACGCTCTGGCCACCAAGCAGCGCTGTGACCCATCTCCGGAGATGCTGTGGCACTCTGGGGTCACTGCCCTCCCGCCGGTTACACAGTTGTGGGGCTGTGGTACAGCATCTCAGGAAGGCAGGGAGCTTTGTCCCCAGAGGAGGAACTGGGCTGGTGCAGGGGGTGGGGATGGGGTTGGTGTGGACACGCCGTGGACGGATGCAGAGTGATGAGTTTCCCACCGTCCCTTCGCCAGGTCGTCCCTCCGGGCGCAGCGATGAGTTGGTACCACAAGGTGGAAATGAGCTACGGCTCTCAGGAGCTGTAGCTCCATATCACAAAGACTTGGGATGAACAGTGATTGCTCTGCTCTCTGATGGGGACCTGCCCTTTCTGGAAGATTGTGGGGGTCTCGTTGCTTGCCATCTCTTTGAAGGAGCTGGGCCTTCAGCCAGTTTTGCTCTTAGGTGGTCTGGTGGCCCTGCCCAGCCATAAGAGAGCAGAGCAGCCGGTCAGTCTGGGGCTGTGGAGTGTCAGACCTGCAGGATCTTCTGCCCGATGCTTGTCCGGGTTCAGACTCCTTCGCTCCCTCAGCGTGTGCCCTGCAGGGCTGGTGGCCACAAACGCTGCCTTCGGGTGCTGCAGCCACTGCTCCATAACCTGGGGAGCAGTTTGGTTCCTCTGCCTGGAGACAAGGCTGGCACACGGTGGGATTCCCTCGGTGTGGGTGATGGCAGCGGGCTGCTTGCCCTGCAAAGTCCTTCCCTGGTACCTGTGGCCACTGTGACCAGTGCATGGTCTCTCCTGGGCTTTGTGGGAAGAGGACCAGCACTGGGGACTGCTGGTGGCCCTGTTTGGCACTCGGTACCTTGGGCTTCTGCATGGAGCTGGGTCTGCTGTTGGGGAGGGCTGGGCCAGGTGTTTCAGAAAGGAGAGATGTTGGGTGAGGACTTCACATGTCTGAGAAGGGACACGCTGCCATGGAGGTGTGGCGGCTGCCTGTCACTTGTCAACACCTTCTCCAGCACAACTGAGAGTGCCTCTGGGTGAGCTGCTCTGTCTCCCTTGTGCCCTACACGCTCCTGGGAAAGGTGGAAACCCCGGGTGGTAGAGGTGAGACCGTGGAGACTTTTTTGTGAGGGTGGTGAGAGCCTGGCCCAGGTTGCCCCGAGAAGCTGTGGCTGCCCCATCCCTGGAGGGGTTCAAGGGCA
>JAOQGH010000037.1:74378-87927 GCA_025769975.1 Gallinago jamesoni
GGGCTTGGAGCAACCTGGTGTGGTGGGAGGTGTCCCTGCCCAGGGCAGGGGGTGGCACTGGGGGGGCTTTAAGGTCCTTCCAACCCAAATCATCCAATGATTCTTCTGTGATTCTATGTGGGGGCCCCTCTGTGCCCAGGAGAGCATCTCCTCTTCCTCCAGTGCCTCTGCTGGGGCTGCTCGGCACCAGGGACTTAAGGTCCCTTTGCTGCAGTGTCCTTTTGCTCCTAGGTAGGTTTGGATGGTCTTGCAAGGTTGGAAGAGCTTCTTCATAGCTGGACGCTTGTGTCTGAGAAGTGGGTTAATTAGGCCGGGAGACTAAGCTTCCCCAGCTGTTCGTTACTAGGACTGAACTCCTAATTGCACATGTACCAGATTCTTCCTGGGAAGGCTGCACCAAAGGCGGGGGCAGCCTGGGGGTCCCCAGGTCCCTGGCCCAGCTCGGTTGGGGCCATGTACTCCAGTAGGGCCCAAGGCGGGTGACTCCTCCTCCTTGGGAGCTGGGATCATGCTGGGAGCTTAGATTACATTTAAATTGCCATTTGCATTTTCCAATCAATACGCGACTTTACAATTAAGTTTGGTGTTAAAATTCTTAGCAAAAAGTGAGTGGAAGGGAGATTTGTGGAGTAAACGAGTCCTTTGGGGGCCATCGCTGCTCCCTGCTTCATTACGCTGCATATTGCTGCTGCTGCTTTTACTGTGCTCCACCACCATCCAGCACAGCAGAGACACGCGCTGGCCGACAAAATGCCGGGAAGAAAGGAAAAGTGGGGAGAGGAAGAGGGTTGGGCTCTCTCCTGCCTTTCAGCCCTTGGCACCTTCTTTCCCTCCTGCAGGACTTCCACCCCCGGGGAGAAACCTGTGGAAGAGTTAGTCCTTACAATCTTTCCAGGAGGAGCAGAGGGAGCTTGAGGTGTGTCGCTGCTGGCAGAGGGGTCTGGGCAGACCCGAGGAGCCTGGAGAGATGAGTCCAGCCGTGGGGATGTGCCCTTCTCCGGCGTTTCCTCCTCTGGCAGAGCTGGTGGGGGGCTTTCCTACAGGAAAACCAATTCGGCTGCTTCTTGCAAGTGTTTGGCCTTAAGGGCCCCTTCCCCTCTCCCTCATTTCATTAGATGTTTACTTAGATTGTGTAGTTGCTCCCAGTTTTGGACTCTCGTGCCTTCTGGCTTGAAGAACCAGGATAGCAGTGCTCAATTTGCTGTTTCCAGGTCTGGTTCTGCTCATGTTCCAGTTTGCCAGGTTCCAGATTTATAGCTGAACTCACTACAGCTGAACTCTTCTCTGCAGACAACTCATTTATGGGGCTTGGCAGAAGATGCAGCAGCCTGGAAGTGTTGAAGGAGGTGGCACCAAGGTGTATGAAGCTGAAGACCCCTCAAGGGGAGGAGAGGCGGTGGAGCTGTTGGTTTGCAGTATATATTTGGCAGGTCAGGCTGTAGAACAGAGCCAGGTTTAAGGCCAGGAGGGATCCTTGTGCTCAGAATCCAGAGAATTTCACCCAGTGATTTTGAGCCGGGTTTGTAACTTCAGCCTGGTTGGTTACAAGCAGGTTGGTTTGAGAGGTATCAACCAAACGTTCTCAAATCCAGAGTACCCACTGTTTCTCTAGCCGAGCCGGTGTAACGTTGGGCTGTCTCTATGTGAGGAGGAGTGACCCTTCCTACCTGCTGTGGGCTGTGCGTGGCCCAGCTGCTGGAGAGGAGGATTTTGGAGGGGTCAGGGCCGGAGCAGAGCTCTGTCCTGGCACTGAGCCGACGCGGGCACCACTCGGCACCGGGCAGAGCAGGGTTTGCCAGACCCCAGGAGCAGTCGCGCCTTGGTGGGGGCCGTGCTCGTGCTCCGGCAGCCCCCCAGGAGCAGGAAAATCCGGGCTCTGCCAAGGGGTACGAGGCAGTTTGTGTTACCCACTGGCCACTGCCATGGTTCACATCTCCATGTTACCTTCACCTCGTGGGTTTGTGTTTCCATTGGGCTCCTTTGGGGAAGACTTTGATTAAAGACTGTGAATCTAATGCAGACTGGCCGGACCTCTCTGCAAGTACTTCTGTTGGACGTGGCTTTGCCATTTATGGTCACACTTGTTCTCATTTATGATTGTGTTTGGAGACCTTTCCCTTGGCCAGTTTTCACTCCGTACGTCGGTGGCTTTATGGATTTCCTGCAGTCGGGCGTTGGTGGTGCGTGCTGCTCCGTCCGAACCCTGACAGAAAGCTGAGGACGCTGTGTCAACACAGTTACCGTTGTCACCAGGTGTTGCCGTCTCACCAAAAGCAGGGTCAAGCCTCTCTGACAGCCTGTTTCTGCACTGATTGGCATTAATTACTCTGCTGTCCTCTCATCGCTCATCACTCCCTGTGGTGGCTTTTCTAGCTTTGCCCGGCACCCGCCCCCGGGGCAAACTGCCCATGATTACAGGGGTTGTTGCTTTTCCCCTCGCAGACCCTGGTGAAGCAGGAGCCTTCCTTCTGCTCCACGTCCCCGGCGTGATAAAACCAGCACCTTCTACCCGCTGCTGGGGGGATCTGCCGCTGGTTCTCCCGCAGCTCCTGGTGGCAGGAGATGGGGTCCTGCCGCCGCTGTGTTTTGGCTTTCTCTCCCTCGCACGAGTGGGAGGCGTTTCCTCTTCGCACTCTTCTCTTCCCAAGCGCTGCCCGGCAGCGCTCACGGAGCACTCCTGCCTTTTCTGCGTCATTTATTGCCGGTTTCACGGCCGTGTCTGGCCCCAGCGTGTGCCAACCCCTACAACTTCTTGTGGTGCTTTTCCACCGCGCGGGCACAGCGGCCCCGGTCTCCAGGCACTGGGACCGGGCCCCCAAATATGCCGGGGCTGGCAGGACGGAGACTTTCTGTCCACGGTTTCGAGGAGGTGCTGGCCTGGGGCCCAGATTTTTGCCACGTTAGGAACAGCCCGTCCGGGTGTCTGTCCAGACGCTGCTCTCGCAGGGACCCGGCCCGACACTCGGTAGATCCAGCTTTTTCCCAGACTCTGTTGTTCATCCCCGCTTTTGTCCCCCTGCGCAGTCCTTTCCTCCCTGCCGGCAGAACCCTCCGTGTCCTCTCCGTGTCCCCGTGCCTGCCCTCTCGCCCTGGCTCCTTCTCCCTCCCACCCCTGCTCTCACCTGCCGCCCCAGGAGCTGCCGCAGGAGCCGGATTGCCCGGGGAGGCAGAACTGGAGGGGGAGAGGGCGAGGAGGGTCCGAGCTCTGAGCGTTGGCTCAGACCGACGAGGGATTTTTGGTTAGTTCTGGGTTGGGCTGGTGGGAAGAGCAAGCTTCGGGCCATGTCAGCACGATGGTTTCGGGCCCTAGGGGGGTGCTGTGCCTGAAGACCACAGGATGGGTGTCTGTAAAATCCCGATGGGGAAAGGGGGGGAACTGACCCCTCAGCTGCCCAGGACCTGCTCTACCTCCTGGAATGTGTCCCGAGATCCGTTTGTTTGACATCTCTAAGAAAGAATTGTAAGGAGGCAAGAGAATATGCATCTCTTGGAGTGTTC
This sequence comes from Gallinago jamesoni, assembly GCA_025769975.1. Lineage (NCBI taxonomy): Eukaryota > Metazoa > Chordata > Aves > Charadriiformes > Scolopacidae > Gallinago > Gallinago jamesoni. Next base: position 77,877 of record JAOQGH010000037.1, read on the forward strand.
TTCCATCAGCTGCCTGCCCCAAATTGTCCTTGCCTTGTCTATCCCTCTGGCTGTGCTTTGATCATGGAAGAGGGTCTGGGAGCACTGTGGTAACAGCAAGCAGCGCTGCCTGGGGATGAGGTTGGATTTTGCCTGTTCTTCAGCACAAGAGGAGTTGCCCAGAGGGGGTGATTTGGGATGGCAGAGGATGGGATAGGTCCCTCAGAGGATCTGGGCATTGGTACCGGTGAGGAAAGGGGTGCGACCCTTCTCCTGCCAGTCCCAGGGGAAATGCTCCTGGGAAGACTAACCTCGAAGAAGATTTCTTGAGTCCTGAACTTTGTGTCTCTTCAAAGACCAGTCTCCTACAAGGACCAATGCTGTAGCTAACGGGGGGGTGCCTGGGCCAAACAAGGCCTGAGTCTCGTGACCCTTCTCTTTCAGGGCATTCTTCTCAAACGCAGTGGCAAGTCTCTCAACAAAGAGTGGAAGAAGAAGTACGTGACGCTGTGCGACAACGGAGTCCTCACCTACCACCCCAGCCTGCACGTAAGTTCTGCGCCGAGGTGGGACAGAGCAGCGTCCTGCCCTGTGCTGTGGCTGCAGGTCCGTGCCAGTGCCGCAGCCCTGGGGAGTCGCTGGGGGGGTTTGGCAGGAGGGGGAAGCCCCGGTCTCTGCCCAGCGCAGGGGGTTCAGCACGAGCCCTTGGCAGGGCAGGTGGATTCAGCAGAGCTGCCTTTCACCAGGGTCCAGAGAGAACCTCTTCCCCCTGGTGAAGGCTCTGCGGTGCCAGGCTGGGTGGGAACACGCGCTGCACACAATTCTGCGCGGTCGATGCCGCGTTCCTTTCTCCGTTTCCCTTGCTCAGCCCACTAAAGCGGGAGTTGCTGCCTCCCCGCATCGGGGGTGAGGAGCCGGCGGAGAACTCCTTGAAGCCGTGGCTGATGGTGCCATTTGGGTGTGGAATAATTTTCCTGGCTGCTGGGTATTGGGTAATGGGTTCAAGGAGCCCGTGCGGAGCCTGCCGCGCTGAGCTGTCACTCCCTGCCTCCCCGATCCCCTTCCCCGCCTGGCTCGGGCACGCCGCTGCCTCCCCATCCGTCTCTGTCGCCTCCCCGCTGTGGGGCTAATGACTTCTTCCCCGCTCCCTCTTGAGCACAGTTTGCTGCTGCGACAGCGAGCCACGCACAGACACACCTGTGACACGGGGACACTGCTGCAGCCGGACAGATGGACGGGGACGCGGGGTGGAGCTCGGGCGCAGGGCGGTTTAGGGGGGGCTGGAGCACTCCCAGGGGAGAAGAGCGAGGCGTTGCAGCTCCTGGGCCCTCGATTTGTCCCCCGTGTCTGTCAGACAAAGGGGTGCTGGAGTGCCCCGAGCCTTTCAGCTCGTTTCTATCCCTGTGTCTCTAACTCAGGGGCTTCCCGCGCCCAGTTGTCCGGCTCCTGAGCCACTGCGCCTTTTAACCCTCCTTTCCTTACCCTGGAAAGCCAGTCGCTGCATTTCCTTCATTTGTGAGACCTTTGAGAACAGTTGTTGTTTTTTTTTCCTTTTATTCTTTGATCCGTGTACCGTACTCTCTCGTTCTGCAGTTCCCTGACTTTGTAACCCCCTTTTTTGGTCCTTATAGAACCAATCTGGGGGGCGCTGGCTGCTGCCTGCGCCGCGTGTGGGACACAGGCGTGTGTGGCTTTGTCACCCTTCCATCAGAGACGTCGCAGGCCGTTATCACAATCAGCTGCAGAGGCAGGGTAATTTCGGGGATGCTGTTTAACCACTCTCAGATGCTGCTGTTACACATGAGGTTTCTCTCCTTTTTACACCGTTTCTTCCTCAGGGGGTGATCTAGATTGATGTCACTCGCTTTCCTTACTGCACTTCTTCAGCGTTTCATTTCATTACTGCCTTGCCCCAAGCAAAAATCTGGTTTGCTTCCACCCGGTGCTGCTGGTGACCCACAGCCCGTTGCTAAGAAAGGTACAAGATGGGCCTCTCCTCCCCTGGGCTTCACGGGGAGCTTTGAACTTTGCACCCGGGGTAGGTGTTGTATTGCCCCGTGTGTTTACCTGGAGCAAAGACTAATTACCTGTAGGGCACACAGTGCAGAGCTGCCCGTCTCTGACTTCTTTGAGGACGAGGACTTTGTGTGCTCCTTCCTTGGCACTGCCTCCCTGAGACGGGGAAGAGCCGTGACGCCCACCATCGTGTTCCAATTTTCAGTGCGACACTGACCGAGGCTTTGGAGAGCTCTGTGTGGTTCTCATTAGCAAAGGGCCCTCTGCCTCACCTTCCCGCTGCAGGCCTGGTTTGTGACCTGCTTGGAGGGATAGATGCAGGAAGGAAGCTCAGAGGAAGAGGTGGTCCAGCTGAGGATGTCCCGTTATATCCTCTGTAGAGTGATCTTCTAGAGATGTTCTAGAGATCACCTATCTTCTAGAATGAATCGGGAGATCATAGACCAGTTAGAGTTGGAAGGGACCTTAAAGATCATCTCCTTCCACCCGCCCTGCCCTGGGCAGGGACACCTCCCACCACACCAGGTTGCTCCAAGCCCCCTCCAACCTGCCCTTGAACCCCTCCAGGGATGGGGCAGCCACAGCTTCTGTGGGCAACCTGGGCCAGGCTCTCACCACCCTCACACCAAACAAGTTCTTCCCAAGATCTCGTCTAAATCTCTTCTTCTTTGGAGATTTACTAGGCAGGAAAACTCCTGCCTGGTCTTCCCTTGTGTCTCTGTTGTGTTCTCTCCCTGTCCCTCCTGGGATGGGGTGGGTGCCCCAGGGGACAGCGGCCCTGCCTTTCTTCTCTCTCCTCCCGCAGACATACCTGCCCCAGATGTGTTTGTGGCTCTGGCTGGGTCACACTTCTGGTTTTACCTGCCAAAAATCTTTCTGGTGGGGCTGTTTGTCTGCTTTTGGGTGTTTATCACTCGGCCTGTGTCTGGATCTGTATCTTGGCACCTCCAGCTCTTTGAAGTTTTCTCACTGGAAGCCATGGGTTTGCGGTCACGGGGTGACAGAGAGTGGTCTGAGCTGGGTCCAGCCCTGAAATCGAGTGTCCTGTGCCTCCTCGATGGGTGCATGTCTACCTTGACCTGGATCTTTGCTTGGGTCCTGCAGAGCTCTGTGTTCCTGCCCCAGTGTCACCGCTCTCCGGAGCGGTCAGTGGTCTCGGGACGCGGCAGGAGGAGCCTGGGGCGGGAGCTGGGGCAGCAGGAGCCCTGGATTCAGCACAGCATCCCTTGTTGCATCCCTATTTTCCTTACCTTTCTGTGAGCGTGCTCAGCGACGGGGAAAAGAAGAAGTTCTGTGAAGAGAGCAGTGTGGTCTCCTGCTTTCCCAAAGCCTTGGAGAGGAAAGGCTCCTGCTGGCGAGGACGGCGCCGGCGTCGGAGCCCGGTTTGCTGGCCGGGCTGCGCTGTGCCGCGCAGAGCCCAGAGAAAGCAGCTCCCATTTTGCAGCCAGTGGAGCCATTCACACAATCACCTTCTGTTAATTCTATCTGCAACATCAATTAAATTGTTTGTAGAAACTAATTGAATGTGGCTTAATCACACATCTTAATAGCTTTCCACGCTTTGAACTCGTTGTTAATTCCAGTAATAAAATGAAATGAGAGAACTGGCTGGGTAATTAGCGAGGAGGCTTGGGAAGAAATTGCTGTTTTATAGCATGTAATAAAAGCAGTGCGCTGGTGACCGCTCTCTCCGTCAGGCAGCCGGCTACTGCAGCGATTGTGCTGAGGTAGGGAAAATCCTCCAGCCCCTCTGAGACGCCCTGCCCAAGGGTGCCACCGGGCTCCCACCCGGCTGGGAACAGCTCGGAGCGGTGTTTGGTGGGGCTGGTGATCCAGGAGCTGCCCAGGGCACCAAAGGGCGCGCGTGGCTCGTTCCAGGTCAGGTCACCCAGAAGGTGGAAGCAGAGCAGGGCGTGCTGCCCGACTCCGGGACAGATCTCAGGACCGCAGGTCTGAGCAGGGGTCTGTGGAGGGACAATAATTCCAACCAAGGTGCTGAGGTTCTGCTGGGTGGTGGTAACCCTTGCAGGTGGTCACCCGAGACCAGCGAGCATTGCCCATGCAGCCCTTGGAGCCAAGCACTGGGAGGATGGTTGCTCTTCGATTGGTCTTCTTCATGTCTTTATCTCTCTGGATTTGGAAGCAGATGGGGACCAGCTCTGAGTTAATCTTTTTGGTGCCCTCCTTGTGAACTGGAGCGAGCCCGAACCTCCCTGCAGCAGCTGCGGTCTCTCCCTGGCCGGTGGCTGCTGCTCCTCTCCATGTCCCAGCGCTCATCCCCAGGGCAGGGAGCCCAGGGAACGCACCCTCCTCCTGATTCCTCCCCATCTCCAGCTCAGCTCCAGTCCCTGCTCCCTTAGGTCTGCCCAGAGCACAGTTCCCCTCGCTCCTCTCTCTGGAGGACCTTGGTAAGGTCTTCTTGGGACATGAGCCCAAGGGAGAGCCAGTGATTTCAGAGAGGGTTGGGGAAGAGCCGTGGTGCCCCATGGAGCAGGGGAAGGGACATGGGACAGGACACAGCTCCCAGGAGAGGCCGGAGGTCTGTGGCTTTACTGTGACAGAGGGATGAGATGCTGTGAGGAGGCAGCACAGAATGATGTTAACAGTCTGTGCATTAATGGAGTTTTTGGTCGTACAATAGTGACGTACCCACAGGAAAAATGGTGGAAGCACCAAGTTCTGAATAACTGAAATCTATGCAGATGAACGTACAAGGGAGTTGTGTTATCTCAGGCTTGAATTACACTAGCGATGACCCGAGAGGGAAGTTCCAGGTATGGCATTACTTACACCACACTATATTACATTATTAGCTGTCATAGCTGAGTGCTGTGATTAAAAAGAAAGAAATGACAGGGAAGAAGAACTGCCTGCCACCTACATGTTCTTTTGCTCCGTCTAATCTCTGATCCCCAGCCAGACTTTCACAAAGGGGCTTGTCGTGGCACCTGACTGCCCGTGGCATTATTCATATCAGAGCTGTCTGGTTCTGGGCACCAAAAGTGAGACCTGGCCCTCCTCCAGTCCTGGTTCTAAGGCACCCGCAAGTCATGGGAGGGGGCGGGTCGGGGTCAAGGCTTTGCACCCACGTGTCAGAAAACGGCTGGCTGTGGACACGGGGGAAGCGGTAGGGACTTTACCTCTAGCCCTCCCGGCTGGAGGCTTCACGGTAAGCAAGAGGAACCAGCGCGTGGTGAGGTCCCAGGTCCCCTCCGAGTCGCTGGCCGAGCCTCTCGCTGTGAGCCCCCGTGTGGGTGAATGGAGCCGGGTTTAGTGTTGATTGCGTGGATCGGAGGGGAGCCGAGAGTGGTGGAACGGGGCCGGGCTGATCTTGACCCTCTCTGCCGTAGGACTACATGCAGAACGTCCACGGGAAGGAAATCGATCTGCTGAGAACTACGGTGAAGGTGCCGGGCAAGCGGCTACCCAGGGCGACGACAGCGGCAGCGCCCGGTGCTAGCCCCAAGGCCAACGGGCTTGCCAAGGAGCGGAGCAGCACGCAGCTGACGGGGGGCACAGGTAAGGGCAGAGCCGGTGGCCGTCCTTCCCCCGGGGCTTTGCTGAGCTGGAAACAAAGGCTGTCGTGGAGGTTTTTGCTTTTACCCCTCATTGCGAGCCCTGTCGGTGGGTGCCAGTGATCCTGTGCAGGTTGGGATTTTATGTTGGTTACTGTCCAGGACAGAGAAAGAGTAAAAGGACTTTAATTAGTGGCGTTAACTCTCTGAGAGGAAAGAGTCCTGTGTGAGGAGTTGCTGTGTGGGGGGAGGGGGAGGGGACTGTTGCTGCCTAAAACAAAGGAAATCTCAGCCAGGGATGTCTCTTGATCCAGTCTCTTGAACTGGCAAGTTCTCTTCTGTTTCTTCCCCTTTTCGTGGCCCCCTTTTTCCTCCTCACTTACCTCTGAAGAAATAGTAAAGTGAGGAGCTTGTTTTGTAGTGACTGTTTTTCTGTGCACACTGAGGAGGCACGGCTGCCCGAGGGAGTGCTGAGAGGACGTGAGGCTGGGGGGCTTCCTGGTCTCTCACGGAGCTCGTGCCCCCTGCTCGCTGCTCCCCTGCCTCGGGAGGTGTCTCGCCCTTGGAGCCTTCCTGCCCAAGGTTCCCGTGGCCTCGACATGCCTTTATTTGTCCTTTGGGTTGGTATCCCTGACCGGGATGGACAGTTTCCACACACATTCCTCCCAGCCAGCTGCTGGCAGTGTCTCACACCGCAGGGCACGGGTCCCTCTCTGCTCTGGGGATAACGAGGGTGGTGAGGATGATGTGGACGCTGTGCTTCGCAGCGTTCTGCAGCTGAGGACCCCTGAGATGGCTGCAGCCAGAGTGGACAGCGGGAGCTGGCTGGGGTCCTCAGCGTCACACACCGCCCAGGGAAGGGGGCTGCCGATGTCGCTGTGCTCCCTTGGTGCTGAGTGTGAAGGAATAAACCCTTCTGAACTGAAAAGAGCCAGAATTGGGCTGCAGAGCAGACAAACTGCTGGCGAATGATTGCAATTACTCTCTTCTTTGACCAAGGACACGCAGCTCCGCCTGTTTTCTGCCCCGTCTCTCTGCTGTTCACTGTCATTTCTTCAGCCCCACGGTGGACCCACAGCCTGCCCAGGGTGGGACAATCCCTGCCTCGTCCAGGGATGCGTCTGGGGTGCTTTGTCCGGGCTTTGACACGGAGAGGGTTGACGGAGCTGTAGGAAGTCCTTCTTCCACAGTTCCAGAGGACAGGGAACTGCTGGAGAGGGTCCAGTAAAGGGCTACAAAGATGCTGAGGGGCCTGGAGCATCTCTCTGCTGAGGAAAGGCTGAGGAACTTGGGGCTTTTTAGTCTGGAGAAGAGAAAACTGAGGAGGGATCTGATCAACACCTATAAATACTTGAAGGGTGGGTGTCAGGAGGATGGGGCCAGTCTTTTTCCAGTGGTGCCCAGTGACAGGACAAGAGGTATCGGGCACAAAGTGGAACATAAGACGTTCCGGCTCAACATGAGGAGGAACTTCTTTGCTGTGAGGGTGGCAGAGCCCTGGCAGAGGCTGCCCAGGGAGGTGGTGGAGTCTCCTTCTCTGGAGACATTCAAACCCACCTGGACACGTTCCTGTGGGACCTGCTCTGGCAGGGGGTTGGAGGAGCTGATCTCCGGAGGTCCCTTCCAACCCCGTATCACTCTGTGAAGAATTCAAAGCCAAACCCCAGCAAAGCTCATGGTGATGTCAAACCAGATGCCCATGTAACACCGTACCCGGCTTCCCACAGCCACCTCAGCCCTGTGGGGCTCCGAGAGTGGATTGGGATGTGACTCGATTACTGATCGCTGCTGCTGGGGAAAGCGGCGCCCTGGAGGCCTTTGGGTCCGGGTGACAAAGCCTGAGGAGACACGGTGCGCGGGGGCTGGAGTTGGAGCGATTTAAACTTGAGAGGAGATGTAGTTTCCCAGCAGGGAGGGTAATTAAATGTTGGAATAGTTTATCTGGAGAGCTGGTGGACTTAGCACTGCTTGAAGCCTTTAAAATGAGATTAGTTATCTTTCTACGAGATATGCTTTAATCCAGCTCGTGTGCGTGTCGCTGCGTGCGTGTGTGCAGGGGATGGATCTGATGGTCTTTTCTCATGTAGAATGCGGGGATTTGAGGTCCCTTGATCCCTGGTTTTCTCTGGGTCCCTGAGCAGAACAGAGCTGTGCTCCCTGCAGCTCACACCCCGGCACGGGGCTCCGCACTAAGACCTTAACGAGATTTTATGTGTCTTGGCTTGCCATGCTTGTCTGCACTGATCAGAAAGGTTTTCCTGGTACACAAATGGTAAGATGTTTTCTGAGGAATTTTTTCAACTCAGTCTGATGACTCCAAGACTGATGGCAGCTGACGATGCAGTCGCCACAGTGAGTGCCCCAACGTGATGGAAATCCTGTGGGGTGACTCGCTCACATCCCCGTGTAACGCCGAGCACTGGGTTTGGGGTCAGTAAGGAACCTGCCCTGCGTCACATCGGCAGGAACTTGGCTGTCAAGAGCTCCTGGCAGTATGGTCTCTGCTTTTCTGTGCTATTTTTTCTTCACTTTCCTACTGTAAAGTCCTCTTAACTTTTATTCTTGTGTGAAACTTTACTGGTAAGGAGGCTGTGCAGAGGTTGAAGAGTGGTTGGGATCAAGCACAGTGTCTGTCATCCAATGTAGAGGTGACAAAACACAAACAGCTGGCATGAGTACAGCGTGTCCAGCTGAGCCCTGAGTCAAGCCCCCAGTGTCAGGAGATCCCAGAGCGCAGGGACGGGCCAGTGTCCCCTCTGCAGCTCGCCCTGCTTGCCCGCTGTGCTGATTGCTGCCAGGCCTCATCCAGCAGAACCACCAGTCTGGACCTCTGTGGGCTCAGGAGGTGTCATCTCCAGGCAGGACTTGCTCTTCGTGTGTCCGGCTCAACGTCTGCCCGGTTGTGCCCTGGGAGACCAGCGGGATGCCTGGGAAGTGCCAGCCAAGGGCAGTTCATCAAGAATAATTGGGATGTGCCTTCCAGAAGTCCCTCTTCTGTGCCCAGATATTCCCATGGCACTTTCCTGCCACCTTCTTGTCCTGTAGGTTTTCTCTGGGACTTGGTGCAGGCCACCATAGGACCACCTGGTCCTCTGACGTGATGGTCCAGCTGTGCTGGCTTCCAGCTGTTGGGTGTTCCCGGCGTGGGTCTGGTTATGGCAGGGACTCTCCTGGCCACCCCCGGGGAGCAGGGCGGGCTGGCAAGGATGGGCTGCAGCTTTTGGGGGCAGAGAGACACTGTGTGTAGGCCAAAGCTTAGTCATGCCACAGGGTCTCAGGGCTGAGGGATGGTGGGGTTGGTGTGCACATCTCCAGAGAGACCTCTTGGGGCTGGGTGGGTGGCCAGGCCACTGCCACAGAGTGACCTTCCCTCGGTGGAGCAGCTCCCGAGCTGCTGAGTGCGAGTGCCCCACGCCTGGCAGGGGTGGGGGTCCGGTGTGCACCAGGAGAGGGGGTCCACCCCGGTGCCCGCTGCCATCCCGCTCACTGCCCCACACTGACACAGGCCTCCAGGCGAGGACCCTGATGGCTCCTGTGTCCCACTGCAGGAGTCCCTTCAGCGGCAGAGATGTGGTCAGGGACAGCGATGAAACCCTTTGTCTGTTGGAGCCGTCCCTCCGTGCCCAGGGCGGGGGGTGCTGTGCGTCCCTGCTCCACCTTCCGCAGTCGGCATCACGAGGCTTTTTGGGGCCAAACTTCAAGAAAACGAGTGGCCTCATCCTGGAGCCAGGTGGGGAGGAATGGATGTGGAACACTGGGTTCCTGGAAAGCTGGAAGCGTGTGGGACGGGGAGGGAAACTCGCTTTCATGAGCGCGCCTGCAAAACATTTCATCACTTAGATGAGAATATATTGTGACTGATGTGCATGAAGGCTAAGAATATGTTAAGGGTTTAAGCAATACGTGGATATAGATATAAGGAGAGTAAATGCTGCCTATGATTTGTTACGTGTTACTCAATATAAAGCAGTCCAAGGAGCAAAGGCACCGGTTCCTCATTAAGCCCTGGGTACTGCACTGGCATGAAGAGAGAGCACAGGCAGGGCTTGGCAGGAGGAGACACACCACGGGCAGCTTTGGGTTAGATGGAGAAGGATGGCACGGTGGAGATCAGGCTGGTTGTCACATCCACATCAGCTTCCGTGCTTGAATTGGTTAGGTCTCTGATGGAGGGAGTGGTCATGGGGGTGCTGGACCCCAGCTTCGGGAGCTAGGTAGGGGTGGAATGGTCTTGCCGATGGAAAATTCAGAGGGCTTTGTGTGGAGGTAACATGTCAGGACAGAGCAGGAAGCGCTGGCACACGGTCTCTGGCCAACTGCACCCCGACACATGAGGAGAGAACCCCAAAGCACGTGGCCAGTTCCTGGCATGGTCTAAAGGGTCATGACTTCAAACTGAAAGAGAGGAGATTTAGATGAGTATTCTCGGGAAGAAATTCTTCACCCTGAGGGTGGTGAGAGCCTGGGTGGTGAGAGCCTGGCCCAGGTTGCCCCGAGAAGCTGTGGCTGCCCCATCCCTGGAGGGGTTCAAGGGCAGGTTG